>NW_020868966.1:0-10000 GCF_003789085.1 Penaeus vannamei
TTTTCTTCTCTTCTCTCTCTCTCTCTTCTTTTTCTCTACTGGATCAGATCCTCTTCTTATGTCTTTCTTTCTTCTCCTTTCTCTCACGTCTCTTCTCTCTCTCTTTCTGAGGATCTGCTCTGAGGCTTATCTGATGATGGCATTCTTTCCTCTGACGGAGAGACTGAGAGAGGAAGAGATCGATCGAGATGACGATTCTTTTGATTCTCTTTCTCTCTTTTCTTCACGAGTCATCGATGATACTGCATGCTCATCATCTCGTTTCTCTCTCTGCTTCAGAGAGAGAGAGAGAGAGAGAGAAGAAAGACTCTTCTCTTCTCTCTTTCTCTGAGAGACGAGAAAGATGCTTCGATCTTCGTGACGAGAGTAAAGATCGGAGAGTATCTATAAACTTGATCCTAGCGATAAGACTGAGAGTAAGAGATGAGATGAAGTGAGAGAGAGAGATGAGAGGTATGACGCTCTGACGAGAGAGATTCCTGAGAGGAGGAGAGAGAGAGACGTCCTAGAGAGTGACCAGATGACTCTACTGACGATGGGAGAGAGAGAGAGAGAGAGGAAATGACTCGAGAAAGATAGAGTAAAGAGAGAGAAAGATGAGAAAGAGATGAGAGATGAGAGAGAGAAAGAGAGAAGAGAGAAGAGAGAAAGAGAAAGACAAAGACAGAGAGAGTGAGAGAGAAAGACAAAGAGAGTTGAGAGAGAGAGAGAAGAGAGAGTGTGAGAGAGAGAGATAGAGAAAGGGAGAGAGAGAGAGAGAGAGGAGAAGAAAAGAGAGGAGGAGAGGAGGGAAGAGGGAAAAGAAAAAATTGAAAAAGAGAAGATAAGATTAGAAAAGAAAAGAGAAAAGGAGAGGAGAGAAGAAAAGAGAAGAGAAAAGGAGAGGAGAGAAGAAAAGAGAAGAGGGGAGAAGAGATGAGAAGGGGAGGAAAAAAAAAGAAAAATATATCTATTGCCACATGCGCAACGTAGCAAAACGCAGACAGAACTGAAGCTTCAGCTAACTGCCGGAACACCTCAGAGACAATTTTGGAAACCTCAACACAATCTGCCCTCAAGGAAGTGCTAGGATGATGTAGACAGAAAATGAAGACCCTTCATCGCTGCTGAGCAAACAGGGATGGGGAACTCTGATGAATTACAATCCACAAACGACCTCAAATTGTGTTCAGCCTCATCTTTGCATAAAATAAAACTGATCTTATCCGCCCACACATGGCCCTTGTATTACTCCATTCATTTCTATGCTATTTCTATGTGCAAATGGGCACTAGAGTGAAACTTTATGCATTCACAGACAAGCAAACATATATCCAATAATTTTTTAAACTTATAAAACAATACACAAATAAATGATAAGTAAAATAAATAAATAAACAATAGTAATAATAATGACAATGATAATGATAATGATAATGATAATCATAATCATTGTAACAATAATGACTGTAACAAGTACTCCATATAAATAAATAAGTAAAACACCTAAAAACACTGAAAAAAAGAGATAGAACACTAGAAAAATAAATATATTGATAAACACCACACAAATTAATAAAAAGACAACAATAATACAGAGAAAATAAAAGAAAAGGTAAACAACAAAAATGCTAACCCAGACACGAATCCCTCCACCTCATCAGATTGTCCCCTTAACACCTGCATCAAAAGACCTTCACTGGTACACCTGTTTGGGACTCATTAACCAACACACCATTCAAGAACTGTGGTGGAATGTTGAAGAGGCAATAATCCCAAGGTATTGACAAACTCTGGCATAACACATTGTTCCTTACTTACAAAACATGCATTCACTAAACAACTGAAGAGAAATCAGATCATACTTATTTACATATACAGTGTCAAGTATTGCTACTCTACAAAAATACAGTGTGTATTGTTATCACTCCTACATTTTTTTCCCCCAAAGAACTGGCCTATATTACAAGCTTCAGTAGAAAATATAAAATCTTAATGCTTATGATAACATTTTCTAAGAATAACATATCTATGAAAATCAGATATGAATATTCAACCAAACTTTTAAAATGTACATAATAAGTAAATATCTACACACAAATATTAATATATAAAAAGAAAATTATTACACATATATATATGAACAAGAAGCAACTGCCCAACAAATAAATGATAAAACATATACTTGAAGATAGAATGATTAAATACATAAATATAACCATACAGACATTGGGAGAAGAAAAATTGTAATGAATCGCATAATAGTGAGTTAGCAGGTTACCGTTTCTGATACTGCAGTGCCAACAAAGCACAAGCAATCCCTTTTCAAACAATTGCAGGGTTTTCCAAATTATATAATGCTTTCCAAAGTATATATTAAGACTGTATATAAAAACAAGACACAATACACCTACAAATAAAATGAACATAAAAAATACATACAAATATAATCAAATACATAAGCATAACTACGCAAACTTAAATAAAAATCTGTTTTGAATTTCTAAATGAATCGCTTACTGAGGTAAAAACGACTGCCTCCAATAATGCAGTGCTAATATACCAGATGCAATTTCTTTACAAGCAACAGCAGGCTTTTCCAAATACTCAATACCCTTGGCATGAATTTAATAACATTATTTTATCTTATTCCCTCAGAAAAAATGTGTGCACAATATATCTAATTTAATTTGAGTGCAAAGAACAATGCAATCACTTTTTTGTAATGATATACAAAGATCTAAATTATCAATAATAATAATAAATACATAAGTTAAATTAAATGACCATGATTGAAATTATGCATAAGCTGCATCATATTTCACAGTTTATGGCAATGGCTTATATTGTCATTTTTTACTAACCAGCCCAACTCAGGTCTATATAATTATCATCTAAAAACTGAATACAAATTTGAGCAAAAATTCTGCTACTCATCTATTTCTTTCCATTTATCATTATCATACTTTTGACTTCGTATAACAACTTTTACACAACACTGAACCAAGTCTATTGTAATTCAAGTACATGAATGACATAATGATACAAGGCTAAAGTGTGCATTGGGGAGGGAATAAGGTCTACACCTCTGCTACACTGCCTGATTTTTGTAATTGGTGCATCAGATTGGCAAATAAGATTCTCTGACTTTACAGTATGGTATCTTTTTACCTACACAATTATCAGAATAACAAAGCAATAAAATTTTGTATTTTGTTTGATCACTTGGAAGGTATTTACAAGACTGCAGCATGTTCCCCACAGGTGTCAGGGGTGATGGCAATATGGCAAAGGATAAAATATCTACACCACATCTAGTCCTCTTTGGCATTTTACCAACAGTCAAGAAAACAAACATTTTAACTAGTACCATGAGGTGATACCGCATCCAATCACGCTCCCTGCTCTGATATCAGCCAATAAATGTCCCTTACGTATATTCAGCAAGGTAGCGTTCGACATGGTACCTTATCTTTCAAAAAACCATATGGTCAAGGTTTGCACAAACAAGGGAGGAGAGTTTTATGGACTGATATATGATTACAACTTGAATAAATTTCTCATGCCTATTGGTATGTTACTTGAATATATTTCTTAGGCCTACTGGTATGTTTTAAACATTCTTTAGGGCTATTTCCTTACTTTTCTTCCTTACAAGCTCCTTTTCTGAAATTTCAATGTGTTTTTCTTTACATAATGAGAATCAACAACTTCTATACTTTAATCCATACTTCCAAGGACTACGTAACATTACCTTGATATGTAATAAATGATCTAAATTAATTGGTAAAGCTTCAGTTTCACACAGCTTTATCGTACAAGGTTGACTTTTACTAATCCTAGGGACACATTTCATCTGTGGAATTTCCTTAGCAAAATGATAATAAGAAAGTTATGCAACATGCAAGTAACACTTTGCTAAACATTTGCATAATGACTAGCCTATGGAAAATCTAAAGATATTCATAAAATGAATGAAGAAACTGTAATTACTCATACATAATATAATATGCACAGGCAAAGCATAACATCAGAAATTAAGAACATGTGTCAAGAAAAACTCCAATCTGAGATGAATTCTATGACGATCAGGTGGGAGTCCAGGGATGATGCCCACAGTACAGAAATATGGTAATTAGTTTGGGGTCTGGTGATAAAGCCAAGTGAAGAAGGATATATATTTTATGCAAAGATGTTCATGCCTACACTTAATATAAAGATTAATCCCAGGAATGCCCCTGAAGTTGTTAGCTGGAGTGATAAGGACTCAGTCTCAGGGGGTGTCACTCTGAATACAATTACCAATTCTTTCACTTACTTCTTGAACCACTCTTTGGAGACTGTAAACATCGACAGATCCACCTATAGCCTATAGCATTGCAAAAAATCAGAATGGAAAATAATAACTGCATCGTTCACTGGCTGTGTGGCACTAAAAAAAATTAACTGCTATTTTTTCCAACTACATTCCATTATCAGAAAATAAATAAATTTTGATTTTCACTCCTATTACTATGCCTCACAAAGTATTTACAAATTGACACCTTCCATGAGAGTCAAAGTGGGCGGAAATGTCGCTAAATTCCAATAAAAGTCAAGCATTGATTCAGACAATATCCCTATGATTACTGAAATTTCGCAATTGAATGGGTAGGCCTATAAACCAGGGTCGATTTTGGACCGTGATGGAATAGGCCTATAAATAGTTTATCTCCGGCCTAACACCACATCTATTGTTCCTCACACATCTAGTGCCACAATTTTATATCAATTTCATACGTGGATTACAATTTTAGAGCGACATTCTTTTCCTTTTCATATTATGATTATAATTTCACGGGTTTTCCTTCCGATAACTTTGCACCCAAACGTTGAAAACCACTCAATCATTAATTTCTCTCTCCTTTTCACACGGTCTCCCTTCTCTTACCTGGACTGACGACCTGGGTGTTCTTATTGACGAAATTTTGGAGGTGTAGTGAGACCTTGGGGACATAAAGTGACGCACATGAGGGGAGATCGAGAAAAAAGAAACGTAGTTCCAGCCGATGTCCGAGCCCTACGGTGGTCGATCTCAAACTGAGGCCGAGACTGAGAGGCACAGAGATGACCTTGTCTATTGCCCCCCCCCTGAGGTTCCCTTTTATGTGGTCTAGGAGCTCTGGTTGACTCCTGTGCTGGAGGGCGGGTTTGAGGTTGTGGTTGGGGGGTTGGTTGGGTAGGGTTGTGGTGTTTGAAAGAGGTTTCAGGTTGTTTTTATGGCGGACAGGTGGGAGGGACTAGTTTGCACGGCGGAAGGGGCGTGTTGCGGCCATGGGTGCCGGCGGTGTAATACCAGCGCCAACTTTATACGTATTTTAGCATTATATTACTAGCAGATTTTTATTTTTTATTTTTTCGCTAATTGTTTTTCGCTTATGTAGTGTAGACAAAAATGGGAAGAAAGCAGCACTGGCAAAACCGTCGATGGCGTCATGAGAGAAAAACTTAATCATTATGTAACGTGTTCTATCAATTGTCACTTCAAAGAACTAATACATTTTGGCGGTTTCATTTCCCAGGAATACAAGAAAACTTAGACTATAAACGCATTGACACAGTGTTAAAAAGAAAACTTGAATCACTTGTGTATCGCGAATCCTCTAAGAAGGAATTCTATTTGCAACTTACCGAACGAGTTTACAAAGAATTGATAAACTTATTCAGAACTCAGTAACTCATGGCAAAAGTCATGATGAAATATTTGTTCATTTCACCATTCTGTTTAGAATGCATCCATTCATGATGACATCTTTTGCTTTGAAATAGTACACACACACACACTCACAACTCACACACACACGCACACATACACACACACATACACACATATATACATACACACATACATACATATATATATATATATATATATATATATATATATATATATATATATAATGTATATATATATATACATATATATATATATATATATATATATATATAATATGAATATATATATATATATATATATATATTAATATATATATATATATATATATATATACATTATATATATATATATATATATATATATATAAATATATATATATATATATATATAATATATATATATATATATATATACATACACATATATATACATACACACACACACACACACAATATATATGTATGTGTGTGTGTGTGAAGAAGTTGGGGTGCGTAGAGCTGGTGAATAAAAGGGGACTTCGCTTACTGGTTAACCGGGAGAGGTAAGGGTGCGACCGTGGTGATGACCTGCCTTCTTCTGCGTCTGTTCCTGGTCTCCTCTCTGGTCTCTCTGCGACTCATGCATGGCCTGGACAGGTGCCTGCTTCAGTATTTTGGGGTGTCAGTTCTTCCGGCTGTGACAGTGGGTGAGTTCGCCGGAATTGCTCGAGGGGTGTGAGTGTGTGTGTGTGTGTGTGCGTGTACATGCACACATACTCTTATGCATATACACAGGTATATACATAAAATCCCAAAATCATGATAAACCTCATAATGGTAACTTCATACACAAAAATCTCTCAAAAAACATTAATTCTAAAGCTACCGTTTGCATGAAAAATATCAAAAAGAAAATGGCGTCCTTTCTCCCGCCAATTTCACACCACAAGGAAATGTTCTGCAGGGTTAAAATATTTGTACTGTACGAGTTTTTTTTTTTTTTTAAATGCCTCTTACTTCTGTGTACTGCAGACACTAATTCCATAATTAATTTTGCATTGTGTTCTGCATTCTGATTGGCTAAACAGTCTCTCCGCTTCTTCTCTACCTGTGTGTCAATGACGTTACGGTTTAATATGTACATGTACGTAAAACAGCTTGCCAAATCTAAGTTTGCAAATTTTCTCTAAAACCCATGAAGTCTTCAGTTCGTATTGATGATTAAAATTATTATTTTACAATACAGTAGTTATTTGTAAAAAAAAAAAAAAAAAAAAAAAATATACAGTACTTTTATTTGTTAGACAAATGCTTGGGCCTATAAAAAAAAGTTTTGTTCTTTGGTTTTAATGCATTGTAGAGTATTTCATTGTAAAATAATTGTAAAAAAAATAAAGGTTACTACTTCACGGATTTCGCCAATCACGGGTTCTTTTGGGAACGTAACCTCCGCGAAAAACGAGGGTTCACTGTACAAACAAGGTCTGATTCTCATTATATTTCATTAATAACTTATCCCAAATAAAGTCTTTACATTAAGCATGCAGTAGTTGGTGTGTTCTCTCTGTACTGCTTGTGCAAATAACTGTTTTGACTGCTTTGTGTTCAGCAGTCTGTCTCCTTGCGTGTATGCAGTCGCCTGTTTACCCGTACGAGTTTTGTTTCTTTAAATGCCTCTTACTTCTAAGTGTGTACTGCAGACGCTGATTCCATAATTAATTTTCAATTATTTTTTCCTACAATAAATGCTAATAAAAGTCCGCATTTTGATAGAAGTACCCTCTACACATCCCAACTCTTCTGTTTTTCGATTCATTTATTTATTTAATTTCTTTAAAAAGGAGACATGGTTATGGCTTTGAATATAGATATAACAATACAAAAAAACGAATTTTACGAATACAGTGAACCCTCGCTATAACGCGGTTTACCTTTCTTGTTCTCGCTGCTTCACGGATTTGTATTGTGCATTGTGTTCTGCATTCTGATTGGCTAAACAGTCTCTCCGCTTCTTCTCTACCTGTGTGTCAATGACGTTACGGTTTAATATGTACATGTACGTAAAACAGCTTGCCAAATTTTTGTTTGCAAATTTTCTCTAAAACCCATGAAGCCTTCAGTTCGTATTGATGATTGAAATTATTATTTTACAATACAGTAGTTATTTGTAAAAAAATATATACAGTACTTTTATTTGTTAAACAAATGCTTGGGCCTGTAAAAAGGTTTTGTTCTTTGGTTTCAATGTATTGTAGAGTATTTCATTGTATAATAATTGTAAAAAATAAAAAATAAAGGTTACTACTTCACAGATTTCGCCTATCACGGGTTCTTTTGGGAACGTAACCCTCGCGAAAAACGAAGGTTCACTGTACAAACAAGGTCTGATTCTTATTGTATTTCATTAATAACTTATCCCAAATAAAGTCTTTACATTAAGCATGCAGTAGTTGGTGTGTTCTCCCTGTACTGCTTGTGCAAATAACTGTTTAGACTGCTTTGTGTTCAGCAGTCTGTCTCCTTGCGTGTATGCAGTCGCCTGTTTACCTGTCTACCTCTTTCTGTGTGTGCGTGTATGTGTATTAAAGTGGGTGAGAGCACTAGGGTATTCTGTCCAGGGATCTCTTTACAGGGCGGGATACTTTCCCAGCTGTGAAGGGTAGATGAAAATTCCTGCTTAGAGCGGTACCACTGTGTTGGTGTTTTCTAGAGAGGGAAAGATAATGTCTAAACAATATCATCATCATTTCGGAGCTAACGCTGATCTCAATCTCCTCACGACAGGTTTGATCGATCAGCCCAAGCCACGACTTCCTAGGCCGACCCACAGGCCTCCTCCACCCAGCGTTGTCTCGAACAGAGACAACCTGGTGGGCGGGATCATCCTGGGGGAAGCGAGCCAGGTGGCCGTAAAGCCTGAGTTGGCGATCATGGATTGTGCAGGTAATGAACACATGGTCCCGCCAACAGTACCCCATGATCCGGCGCAAGGACCTAGTACAAAAGGCATCAAGTCGAGACTCCAAGGTGCAGGATAGTGTTCAGGTTTCTCTACTATATAGCAAAACTGGGACTATCAGGGCCTTGAAGACACGAAGTTTGGTCCTTCTGCACAGGTACCGGCATCTCCAAATACTCTTGTCGAGAGAGTTCATGATCCCTGCTGCCAGGCCAATCCGTACTGACTTCATGGTCTGACAGCCCAGAGTTATGAACTACACTACCAAGGTATGTAAAGCATTCTGTGACTTCAATGTCCTCGCCGCAAGCACGTACCGACTGAAGAGGTTCTCCTAATATGTCCCCAAAGTTCTTGATCTTGGTCTTGGTCCAGGAGACCTCTTGACCCAAGGGCTTCGATTCATTACTAAATGCATCGAGAGCCACCACTAAGGCTTCCAAAGACTCAGATAGAATGGCAACATCATCAGCAAAATCAAAATGAATTGCCAGAGTTGGTCCACAATGACTTTGAATAGTAGCTCTACCCATTATCCAGTCCATGCAAGTGTTGAAAAGCGTTGGTGCAATGACACAGCCTTGCATCACTCCTGAACTAACTGGAAAGAAGCTTAACAGGCCCCCACCACACTTTACAGCACTTTTAGTACTAGTATACAGACTTGCTATTAGTCCAATAATACTTGTTGGTATTCCTCTCAGACTCAAGATCTCCCAGAGCGATTCCCAATGCACCGCATCGAATGCTTTCTTGAGGTCGATGTAGGCTGCAAGCAGCCCACGCCCGAACTCACGGCGACGCTCTATAATGAATCTAAGCGCTAGGATACGGTCTATTGTGGACTTACCAGGAGTGAATCCAGATCGCTCCAGTCTCTGATGCCTCAGTAGGTGGTCTCTGATACGTCTCAGAAGGATGTGGGCAAGAACCTTGCCTGATATACTGAGCAGTGTGATGCCTCGGTGGTTGCTGCAGTCCCATCGGTCCCCCTTCCGCTTCCAGAGAGGGATGACCACACCCCTCAACAGGTCAGGGGGAACGGTACCAGACCGCCAGATGGCAGCCAGGACGGCATGCAACCTCTGTGCCATAGTTTCACCACCAGCCTTTAATAGTTCAGCTGGGATGCTGCATATACCAGCTGCTTTACCATTCTTCAGCTTGGAAATTGCCCCCCTAACTTCGGTCAGGGAGGGGGCATCCTCACTGATGGGTGGGTTCGGCAACGGAATCTCGGCACTACCCGCATCCAAGTTAACTGTTGGTGGGTCAACCTGATACAACTGCTCGAAATACTCAGCCCAACGTTCCCGCACCGCAACAGGATCTGAAACGATCTGACCACTTACTGAGCGAACTGCTGTC
>NW_020868966.1:20000-22500 GCF_003789085.1 Penaeus vannamei
GTGACTAAATTCCCGTCATTTGATAAAACATTCATATTAACTTTTCTGATTATCGTAAGCTATATATATCTGTGGTGACGCATGGCTTTAATCATTATGTAATTGTACATATCTTGAACTGTATTTGTTGAGATAAAATTCATCTGGTTATCATACAACAATGTTATCTTTTTATTGTCCAATAGGTCATCATTTCCCCTTTGTGGAAGGCATCAGATATACATACATACATACATACATACATATTATATATATATATATATATATATATATATATATATAATATATATAATATATATATATAATAATATATAAAATTCAATGCACACAATCAAATTATGAATAGTGAAATGGCAAAAGGAAAAAAAGAAATAATAGTAATAATAATAATAAGAATAAATGAAAAAAGGTGGAAGATGAAAACGATAATAATAATAATAACAATAATAATAATAGCAATGATGATATTAGTAATAACAGTGCTAATGATAACACTAACAATAATAACAATAACGCTAATAATAATGATGACGATGATATTGATAATAGTAACAATAGTAATAATAACAATTGTAGGAATAATATGATTATAAAAAGTCTAAGTTTTAATCAGAGTATATAAGGTCGAAGGTAAAGCAAAATCTTCAGTCACTATTTTTTATCAGTTAGTGGATTAAAGATAAGAATCGGAGTGTTATATTTCATCTATTATTTTTCAGGATTTTTAGGATAAATTTTCTTTTGATTTAGCTATTATCATTCGTTTCTTTTTTCTTTTCTCTGTATTGTATTGCGATGCATTTTACTTTCTCTTTTATTGTATTGCGATGCAGTTTACTTTCTCTTTTGTTGTATTGCGATGCAGTTCTACTTTCTCTTTTTATTGTATACGATGCAGTTCTACTTTGCTCTTTTATTGTATTGCGATGCAGTTCTACTTTCTTTTTGTTGTATTGCGATGCAGTTTCTTTCTCTTTTATTGTATTGCGATGCAGTTCTACTTTCTCTTTTGTTGTATTGCGATGCAGTTCTACTTTCTCTTTTATTGTATTGCGATGCAGTTCTACTTTCTCTTTGTTTATTATATGCAGTTCTACTTTCTCTTTTTGGTTGTATTGCGATGCAGTTCTACTTTCTCTTATTGTATGTATTGCGATGTATTGTATTGCTGCACTACTTTCTCTTTTGTTGTATTGCGATGCAGTTCTACTTTCTCTTTTGTATTTGTATTGCGATGCAGTTCTATTCACTCTCTTGTTGTATCTGGTAATTGCGATGCAGTTCTACTTCTTCTCTTCTTTGGTTGCATTGCGATGCTAGTTCCCTCACTTTCTCTCTTTGTTGTATTGCGATGAGCAGTTCTACTTTTCTCACTTATTTATATGTATTGCGGCATGCAGTTCTACTTTCTCTTTTGAAGTATTGCGATAACTCTTTCACTTTCTTTGGTTGAATTTTGCGATGCAGTTCTACTTTCCTTTTTTGTTGTACTTCGATGCAGTTCTACTTGCTTTTGCTTGTATTGCGAGCAGAGTTCTACTTTCTCTTTGTTGTATTGCGATGCAGTTCTACTTTCTCTTTTTTTGTTATGTGCGATGCAGTTCTACTTTCTCTTGTTGTATTGCGATGCAGTTCTGCTTTCTCTTTGGTGCCATGTTTTCTATTTCTCTTTGCATTGTATTCGACTGCAGATCTCCTCTTCTCTGTTTCATTGTATGCGATGCAGTTCTACTTTCTCTTTTGTTTGTATTGCGATTGCAGTTCTAGCTTCTCTTTTTGTATTGCGATGCATTCTACTTTCTCTTTTGTTTGTATTGCGATGCAGTTCTACTTTCTCTTGGTTGTATTGTAATTGCAGGCAGTCTACTTTCTCTTTTGTTGTATTGCGATGAGTTCTACTTTCCTTTTTTGTATTGCGATGCAGTTCACTTTTTCTATTCTTCCCTCTTTCTCATTTTATTGTATTGCATGCAGTTCTTACTTTCTCTTTGTTGTATTGCCGATCAGTTCTACTTTCTCTTTTGTTGTATTGCGATGCAGTTCTACTTTCTCTTTTGTTGTATTGCGATGCAGTCTACTTTCTCTTTTGTTGTATTGCGATGCAGTTCTACTTTCTCTTTTATTGTATTTGCGATGCAGTTTCTACTTTCTCTTTAGTTGTATTGCGATGCAGTTCTACTTTCCTTTTTTGTTGTATTGCGATGCAGTTTCTACTTTCTCTTTGGTTGTATGCGATGCAGATTCTACTTTCTCTTTTGTTGTATTGCGGATGCCAGTTCTACTTTCTCTATTTCGCATGCAGTTTCTATTGTATTGCGATGCAGTTCTACTTTCTCTTTTGTTGTATTGCGATGCAGTTCTACTTTCTCTTTGGTTTTGTATTGCGATGCAGTTTCCTTCTCTATTTTGCGATGCATTCTACTTTCTCTTGGTTGTATGCGATGCATTCTACTTTCTCTTTTGTATTGCGATGCAGTTTACTTTCTCTTTGTTGTATTGC
>NW_020868966.1:35000-37500 GCF_003789085.1 Penaeus vannamei
CATCACAAGAACTCATTCCTCTCATGCACAAGACTCACTTCCTCATTCTTCATTTCCTCATCACAAGAACTCAATCTCATCACAAGAACTCATCATCACATCACAAGAAAACATTTTTCCATCACAAGAACTCACTTCCTCATCACAAGAACTCACTTCCTCATCACAAGCAAGAACTCATTTCCTCATCACAAGAAACTCATACTCATCACAAGAACTCATTTCTCATCACAAGAACTCACTTCCTCATCACAAACTCAATTCCTCATTCAAAGAGAATCATATCCTCATCACAAGAATCATTTCCTCATCACAAGAACTCACCTCCTCATCACAAGAAACTCCACTTCCTCATCACAAGAACTTCACTTCCTCATCACAAGAACTCAACTTCCTCATCACTCATTTCCTCATCACAAAGAACTCATCCTCATCACAAGAACTCACATCACAAGAACTCTCCTCATCACAAGAACTCATCATTCCTCATCACAAGAACTCACTTCCTCATCACAAGAACTCACTCACTTCCTCATCACAAGAAATCATCACAAGAACTCACTTCCTCATCACAAGAAATTCACCTCATCACAAGAACTCACTTCCTCATCACAAGAAATTTCCTCATTCAATCACATTTCCTCATCACAAGAACTCACTTCCTCATCACAAGAAGAAACTTCCTCATCACAAGCACAAGATCTCATCACAAGAACTCACATCACACAAGAATCCTCATCACAAGACTCACTTCCTCATCACAAGAACTCACTCATCCTCAATCACAAGAACTCATATCACAAGAACTCATTTCCTCATCACAAGAACTCACTTTTCCTCATCACAAGAACTCACTTCCTCATCACAAGAACTCATTCCTCATCACAAGAACTCATTTCCTCATCACAAGAACTCACCTCCTCATCACAAGAAACTCACTTCCTCATCACAAGAACTCACTTCCTCATCACAAGAACTCACTTCCTCATCACAAGAACTCATTTCCTCATCACAAGAATCACTTCCTCATCACAAGAACTCACTTCCTCATCACAAGAACTCACATCATCACAAGAACTCATTCCTCATCACAAGAACTCATCAACAAGAACTCACTTCCTCATCACAAGAACTCATTTCCTCATCACAAGAACTCACTTCCTCATCACAAGAAAATTTCCTCATCACAAGAACTCACTTCCTCATCACAAGAAATTTCCTCATCACAAGAACTCACTTCCTCATCACAAGAACTCATCATTCCTCATCACAAGAACTCATTTCCTCATCACAAGAACTCACTTCCTCATCACAAGAACTCACTTCCTCATCACAAGAACTCATTTCCTTATCGGTCGAAGTCTGTTTGTCTCTGCAAATTCCATCGTCCACCGCTTTGTATACAACATATTAACAGAATGACGCATTGCCCAGTCAGCTGCTGTTGTGAAAATGAAATGTGTAATAACGACAACACGCGGGAATGCGTAAGAGATATCACTTATAAAAAAAAGGTAATCGATATGAACCGTTATCAAAATGTCGATAAATAAATAAATGGATAAACTGAGACAAATTTGTAATCGCTATGAACCATCGTCGATATTGCGATATTGTTCATGCCATGGCGTGTGCCGATTCGTGTTTATATATGTATATGTAAATAGGGGAATGTTTCTTAACTTGGCTGAGTAATTCGTGTTTTTTTTTTTAAATACAAATGTTATCGTTAATGTCATTATTATTATTGGTTCTGGCATTGCCCTTAGGTTTATCCTTTTTGTCATTATAATCGTCATTATTACTATTGTTGCTGTTGCTTTTTATCATTATTATCATCATTATTAATATCATCATTATCATCATTATGATAATAATAATGATGATGATGATGATTATCATTATCATTTTTCATCATTCTTATTACTGCTAACATCATTATTTTTATCATTAGTACAACTACTAATATATTAATTATCATTATCATCAATATATCAATAAAGACATTACCATTATCATTATTAATAGTGATATCATTCATATTATCATTGTTATTATCTTTATTATTAACATTATTATCATTATCCCCATTATTACCATCATCATCAGTTGCAGTAGTAGTATTATCATTTTTATAATTTTGATATGACTATCATTATCATTGATAACTTATTTCTCATTAACATCATTATCCTCATTATTCTCAAAATTACTGTTTAGTTGCTGTTGTTTTTCTGATATCAACATCACTGATACTATCAAATTATAATTGTTTTCTTATGATCAATCATCACAGCATGATTAAGCAATATAACCGCTATTGTTGTTGTTGTTGTCATTGCCATTGTTTAGTTATTATAATTCAAATAATATTAACAAAAGTAATAATGATTACGATGATGATAATTATGATAATGGTAATAATATTAATGGTAATGATAATAACAATAATAATAATAACAATGATAATGATAATAATAACAAAATGGTAATAATAATG
>NW_020868966.1:42856-47856 GCF_003789085.1 Penaeus vannamei
ATATATATATATATATATATATATATATATATATATATATATATATATATATATATAATATATATATATATATATAATATATATATATATAAATATATATATATATATATTATATATATATATATATACATATACGTATGAATGTCTGCATATGTATGAGTGTGTGTGTCTATGTATGTGTTTGAGTGTGCGCGTGTGTTATTATGTGTGTGTGAGTGTCTGTGTCTTGTATATATAGAGAGATATACGACGACAGTATAATGAACTCCGCCAGCCAAGCAACCCACTTCCACTGACCTTACATCAAGATCAATATCTGACACATGTGAATCACTCCAACACGCTGCTGCAAAAAGGCCATGTGATTCGCACAGATTTTGCAAATATCCATGCCATAAATACGGGAACTCCTGCCTGCGACCCGCTCATTGGAATCAATATGAAATCTATGGCACGAGGATAACGCTAGCTGCGCAGGCTATATTCATATCATACAGTTTCCACGGACTCCTAGAGGACAAAATACTACCGGAATGCGAGAGAAGAATATAAAAAGGGCGATAACAAAGCGCGTGCGGGAGGGAGGGAGGGGGGAGGTCGAGAGAAAGGAGAAAGCGATATAGATGGAGATAGATAGATGAATAGATAGAAAGAGAGATAGGGAGAAAGAGAGAGAGGGGGGGGAGAGGGACGAGAAAGAGAAAGAAAGAAAAAGGGAGAGAAAGAGAAAGAGCAAGAAAGAGAAAGAGAGAAAAGGCGAAAAAAAGAAAGAAGAAGAGAAAACGAGAAAGGGTGAGGGAAAGAGAGATAGCGAAAAAAAGATTGAGAAACAAAGCGAGAAACAGAAAAAGAGAGACCGAGGGAGAAAAAGAACAATGATGCAACGCGTCTCAGCCAACCCCGAGACTGCCAGCCTAATTATGATTACCTAACCGCTCATTACGTCGCATAACATATGTTTACCTCCAGCCCGCTGACCCCGTGACAAAAAAAGACGTCACATTTACCCCCCCCCCTTTTTTTTGCAGCCGCATAGGAAAGGGTGGAAGTCCCAGAAGGTGATCTAGCAAGATCGTTTGAAGAACAAGCCCGGAAAATGAATCAGCGAGAGATTGAAAAGTGGTGGGGCAAACCCACATGCTGCTTTCTTGTGTTTTATTATCGTAACAAAAGTAAATAATACAAATCTTAAGATTACTATACTGTATTTACAATCTTTGTACATTGCTGTTAATGTTTTGCGTCTATTTTACAGCACTGCTGCATAGTCTGGGTCTGGCTGTCCGTTCTCCAAGACGGAGCGTTTCTTCTCCCCAAGCTGTGGTCTCTTCCGTGAGGGTGCTCAGTGTGCTGTTCCTCGGAAGTTCTGGCCAGTTCTTCGTGTGTAGAGTCTCGTGTTTTTTTGGCTCGATTCTGTATTTGTCGTGCAGTTCTGATATCGGAAGTCTGGTGTCTTCTTCGTTTCTGTTTGTTTATGTCCTGAGTGCTCGGTTCTGGAACTGCTGCATCTTCCTGAAGTTTGTTTTTGGCCGGGTTCTCCATGATCGGTCTTATCAGGGTTTTGTAAAATTACAGTTGCGTTTTCGTATTCCTTCCTTTAAAGCGATTGAGTTTGGTGATTTTTTTCCCCATTGCTAGTCTTCTTTTCATGTGAATTGACACCCCGCGGGTGCAGAATTATGTGCCAAGTATCATTACTTTATTGCAGAATGGAATTCTCTCAGTCAACAATTACTTCCTTTGGTTTTGAGGTTGATGCTGAGAGAAGTTGAAATTTATTCTTATTTGTTTTTATCTTCCATCTCTTTTCGAAGTCATTTATCCTTTTGATTTCATTAACGGTATCTGCTTATACCATTCCTTTTGACTTTAATGGATATAGCATGATCTGAGTTATATCGTCGGCAAAACTGACGTCTACGCAGTTGTTTGGTCTTTCCAGGTCTGCCGTGAAGAGTATAAAAGGAGTAGGGCTTAATGTTGCCCCTTAAGGCACTCCGCTCAGTAGTGGGAATTTTCGTCCTATAACTGTATCGAGTCGTATTGTTGCTGTTCTTTCCTCCACGAAGTTGCAGAGGATCTTTCTAATGGTACATTGATTTGCAGTATTTTGTATAGCAGTCCCGGTTTCCACATTTTATCAAAAGCTTTGGCAACGTCTCTGCAAAATATGTTGCACTGCTGTCAGTTTCTCAATGAAATAGCGATGGTTTCAGATATGGAAGTAATTGCTCGTTGTGTTCCTCTACTTTTTCTGAAACCATACTGGTTAGTATTAAGGAGATCGTGTCTTTCCATGTATCTCGGAATACGATTGTTGATAATATTTTCAATTTTTTTTTTTTTTTCCGGGATTTCTAATAAGGAGATTGGTCGGTAATTCTCGGCTTTTCTTGGGTCCTTTCCTTCTTTGGGTATGAGAATCATTACCGCGTTTTTAAACGTCGGGAAAATAACCCATCGACAGGGACCAGTTGAAAAATATTTTGTTTTTTCTATTACTGCCTCCGGTAGTTTTTGCATAATTGTCTTTCTGATTCCGCTTTCGCCGGGTGCTTTGTCTTTAGATTTATCTATGATTATTTTTATTTCTTCTTATGATATTAGTCTGGTTAGAGGGCTGCCATCTTGCAATCTGTTTAGGTTTGCTTCTCTGTAAGGAGTCAGTCTTTGCATGTTTACAGACAGATAGTCTTTTACCTGGGCTTCGTGTTGCATGTCGAATGTTCTGTTATCATCGGGGCTGATGTTCAAGATGTTCTTCCAGAAGTTTCTGAAAGCTGTTTCTTTCTGTTTGCTATCAAAGATTTTCTTATTTTTAAAATTTATTATGTAAGGAGTCTGATTATGTTTGCTTCCCATTAACTTTCTTACTTTCCCCCAGAACTTTTTAGAGTTGTTGTACTCTAGTTCTGTAGTTTTTATTAGATTATTCCAGTAATTAGTGTACAGAGCTTTACTTTCTTCCTTCAGGTCTTCCTGTAATTCCCTGTATTGGTTGCGTGATGCTGGTGCCCAACCAAAATGTTAATGGGTGAGGTAAAGTAGCAAACCTTTTGTCTGATATGGCTTATCCAATGCTCTCTCGGTAGTAGTGTACGATGCGTCGATTTCGGTGTTGATATATTCCTTACAGATTACTGTATTCTCATTGTGTTCTGTGGTCATATGATCATCTACTTGTTTAAAAAGTTCCCAGTCTGCAATTTTTAGATTGAACATTTTCTTTTGCGGGATCATGATGGGTGATGTTGCTAAGGTGGAAGAATATGGGAAGATGGTCTGACGTGGTTATTGGTCCTTGTTGGATAGCATGGTTCATGTGGGTGTTTTTGTTCCCAAGGATAATGTCTGGACGACCTTTTCCTCTTGTAGTGACGAAAGTATCGAAGTCCGGGCCAATGTGTGTGATCATGTTTTGGTTCATTAGATTCGTCTGCCATGTGGTTGTTGCTGTTCTGGCCGAGCGTTCGTTGCCTGGGATCTAAGTCGGCAATGATATATGCCGGGGTATTGGTTCGCATTATTTTCAATATGTCTGGGTATGGAAATTGTGGGCGCCGGGGTGTCATGTATGCTGTGCCGATTACGAATTTGCCACGGTTTGTCCGCAGTTCTACTGCAAGGAAGTCTTCATTAAAGTCGTCTATAATTTTCTGCTTGATTATTCTTTTGATTCATATGGCAACTCGTTTAGTATATTTCTTTGGTAGATGTAGTAGCCAAGATCTTTATCAGCTTGTTGTTCTGGAGACTATGAGCATTAATTAATATTATGTCTGGATCTTCGTTCGGATTTTTTTTTTTTTTTTTTTTTTTTTTTGAGAGTTCGTGTTTTTTCGTGCGCCAATTTAGGACGTTATGTTGGATTGTTCGAAATCTATTTAAGTACATGCTTGCTGTATTTAGGAGTGCCTCTAATACTAAGTCAGGGTCTGTAGAGGACATTCTGGCAATGTGGTGTTCGCCTCTCGACCCCTAATGATGCTGTTGAATGCATCTTCTTCCACATACATCTTGTAGGCGCTCAGGTCGATGATTCTGCTGTGGATCTGATCTTTGATAATTTGGTCATTGTATATGTCAGGATGGTAGTATGTGTACTTTATTAGTTTTGTTTGGATAAACTAGGAGATCTCCGAGTGCGATGGTCTCTTGGAGATGAACCCGATGCTTTCTACTCTCGCCCTCAGTCTGGTCTCTGGCAGCTTCACTCTCGTCGCATTGGCTTTCCGTTCGGGTTGTTTTAATGGTTTTGGGCGAGTTTCCTCTTCCTCTTGGTGGTGTGTGGGGCGCGGGAGTCTATATTCCTCCTTGTTTTCAGTTTCTTCGCTCGCCGTTTTCTTTGCGGCTGTTTCCTGGGTTGGCGATGTTTCTCTGACTCTCTTGTTGTTTGTTTCGTGTTCCATTCCTCTTTCTCCGTTGACTGCTTCTGCGCCGATGTCTGTATTATTGCCCATTAGTACATCGGGTGTTTCCTTGGCTTTGTTTGGAGATGACAATCTGACCCTAGGGATGTTGTTTAGATCATACATCTCATCGACTGTTTTCTGAAGGCTGCTTGGCTCTTTGGCTTCCTGAATGTATGCAAAAAATATTGTACTCATTATGCTCGCCGCTGCATTCGGTGGTAAGAATTTTTATATTGCCACGGGGTTGCCCTCGGAAACCCCCATACCCCTCTAAAATTCCTCGGAAACCCCCATGCTCCCCCTAAAAATCCTTGGAAACACCTATGCCCCACCTAATTTTTTTTGGAAACCTCATGCCCCCCTAAAAATCATCGGAAACCCCCATAACCCCCTAAAAACCCTCGAAAGCCCCTTGCCCCCCCTAAAATTCCCGGAAACCCACATGCCCCTTCTAAAAATACTCGAAAACCCCCATACCTCCTAAAAACCTTCGAAAGGGTTTTCGAGGGTTTTCACTAAAAAAAAATTGGAAACCCCATGCCTCCCCTAAAAATCCTTGGAAACCCCCATCCCGCCATCACCTAAAAA
>NW_020868966.1:57856-60356 GCF_003789085.1 Penaeus vannamei
ATAAGAGAGAAGAGTAGAGAGAAGAGATGATAGATGAAGTAGAGAGAGAGATGAAAAAATGAGTAGAGAGATGATAGAGAGAGAGAGAGATGAAGAGAGAGAAGAGTAGAGTAGAAAAAGAGAAAAAAAGAGAGTAGAATAAGAGATGAATAGAGAAGTAGAGAGAGAGAGAAGAGAGAGATACAGATATAAATATGAGATGAAGAGAGAGATAGATAATAGAGATAGGATAATATAAGAGAGAGAGAACAGTAAAAAAGCATATTATATAAGATATGTAAGAAATAATATAATAGTATATTCTGTATATATATATATAATTATAAAAATATATTATGAGTATATTATAATCATATATAGGAAGATATGATGGAAGATATAGATACTGATGAGAAGAGTGAAGAAGGAGGTGGGTGGTAAATAAAAAGTACAAGGCTAGATAATACATATGAGATATGGAAGACAGTAAACAAGTGAATAGAAGTTAGAGGAACTACAATTTAACATTTTCCCTCTTGATTTAGTCAATTATAGAGTTCAGAGCATGAAATAAAGGTATGGTGGAAAATATTAATGAAAACGTTAATTTACCTGTAACCCTTCATCTTCATATTTGTAATTCTCCATCAGGACACAAATTATATTCGAATATAAAGGCCTACATTTCAATATTCTATTCGTTCAAAAATATTGAACGAAAGAAATAGTTCGATATCCATCATTTAGTTAAGTAAAATTATGTTGTATCTAGCGCGACTCATTGGTTTAGATATCATTCTGTTTAGCGTCATTCGGATCGTCCAGTAACAATGTCTGCTAATTAGTCTAGTGGTTGAGTGTAGTTAGTGATCTAGTCAACGATTTCTTATAGTATTTCATATATATTTTATTATTCTATATATAAAGTAAATTGTAAAAATTGATTATAGTATATATATAATATTAAATATATTATAATATATATATATATAATTATATATTAATTATATAGTATAATAATATATATAATAAACACTAAGCATGTAATGGCTGATTGTATGTGGTGTTATGGATTGCATTGTGACTAAACCACACCACGCTATCGTTAGTGAAGTTCGGCAAAAACTTGCTATACACCTGACATATGTGCCCAACACAACACACACCACACAACACCACATACACACAACACTACGACACACACACACACTACACGCGACACACACACTCACAAACACACACACACACCACACACACGCAACACATATATTTATATAATATATAATATATATAGTATATATATATACATATAGTATATTATATTTGTTTATTATATTATATGATATGAAACAGCACAGCACACACACATGTACGCAGCACACAAACCCACAAACCAAATACACACACACATATACACACCAGACACACACACAGTTATATATGCAATATAACATTCATAGCATGTATACATAGTATATGTATGTATATAACTATATGTTATATATATATATATAGTAATATATATATATATATATATTTATATGTATTATATTATATTATATGAGTGGTTATATAGTAACATATGGTAGATGAGTATATAATATACAATATTGTGTATAGCTAGTTTACTAGGTAGAGTATTAATATAGTTACTTTTATATATATGGTATAACATACTACGATCGCTATATACAGTTACTATTGCATTATATATAGTATAGCATATATATATATATTAAATTATAATATATATATTATCATTCATACTTATATATAGTATTAATATTAATTAATACACATACAACACACACACATACTTATATATATAATATAGATAATTATATATATATATAATATATATAATAATAGAATACATAATTACTAAATAATATTATATTATTATAATCTAATATATATGTGTATGTTAATATAAATATATAATACTATATAATATAATAATAACAGTATATAATAAACAACATGTGAAAAATACTATTTAACTATATACAGATATAGATATATTAGATTATAGGATATATATGTATGTATGTATTATTATGTATTATTGTATGTTATACTTATATTATATTATATGTATATGTATACTGAATAATGATCATGATATATGTATATGTATACTTGAGTATATGTTATCTGTAACCTATGCTATACTGCTATTGAATAATCAAGATAAATTATTAATATATAACTGAATAACTATAGTAGTGAATAATATATACTGACTTACACTAAAAGTATCAATTTATATGTATTATAACATTAGTATATTGTAAATATAATTTACATAACCACATACAATATTTACATTTATATATAAATACTGATATTATATTATTATCAATTGATTATAATATTATATACATTATATTCGTGAAATCCATATTATTTAGTAATATAATATGTAAAGTATATATATAATATCCCATTAATATTATTATAAGTCAAATAAGATAAATGTAGCCCCTATTATAGTAATTCTATAGAATATATGTGTGTGTTG
>NW_020868966.1:67856-70356 GCF_003789085.1 Penaeus vannamei
CACCAGAAGAGCGAGAAAAGGAAGACATATGAGTAAATTCACTCTACAGCTGAACTTCTCTCTATCGATCACGGAATATCCCTTTTGTCTCCGTGGCATAAGGTCGCTTTTCCCCTTTTTTCCCTTTTCGAGGTTCACTTCTCCATCCTTAATTACCCAACACCTTTGCAAGGCGTTTTGAAAAGGGCCGGGAGGAGGATGAGAAAAGGGAGGAGGAAAGAAAAGGGAGGAGGATAAGAAAAGGGAGGAGGATAAGAAAAGGGAGGAGGATGAGAAAAGGGAGGAGGATGAGAAGCGATATTCATAAGAGTCAGAATAAGTAGGGCAGCTGGAGGTCTTTTTAGAGGGATTTTCAAAACTTATGAGGCGACGATTTTTATGTCTAGTTTGAAGAGTAGGTTGGGGCTAGGCGGATGTAGGCCTACATACATTTCCAGTAAGTGTTTTGTTTTTCGCATATGTATATATATGTATAAGTGTATGTGTGTGTGTGTGTGTGTAAAGAGAGAGAGAGAGAGAGAGAGAGAGAGAGAGAGAGAGAGAGAGAGAGAGAGAGAGAGAGAGAGAGAGAGAGAGAGAGAGATAAACACACACACAAACAGAAATACGCACACCCCCACACACCTACCTACCAAGCACACAAACACAGGAAAATCAATATGTATTTTGCCTGTGCACGACACTGACTCGGTCTCCCCTCGTCGCTGTATCTATTGGCCATTTCGCCCCCCCCCCCCATGTGTCGTAGCAGAGGGCTTGTTACGTCGTCGCTACGGAAGGTCGGATAATGTGATGGGATTTCGAAGACTGTTGCAGGAGGGAAGAAAAAAGAAAGGTAAAGGAATATAAGGGGGAGAAGAGGAAAAGAATAGAATGAAATGGAAATAAAATAACATAGGATAAAAAAAATCGTAAAAAGGAAAGAAAATGTAACAAAGAATGATATGGAAAAACCGTATAAGAAAAAGAGCAAGGGAGACGATGGATAATGATTCTAATAGAAAAACGAGAGATAACGCTAAGATGACGGGAAAGATAAAGATGAGATTCCAAAGGTAAGATTAAGAAGAAGGAAAGAAAAGATTAGAGAGGAGGAGACATTAGAATAGATGGATAAAGAATAGAGAGAAGGTGGAAGAAAAAAGTGTGGAAACGATTTAAGTACACAGAAAGAGGACAAATATTCACGCATATATTAGAAAGCTGAAGAGGACATGAAACAAAAAACAAACATAGAAACAAACAAAAAAATGGCTGGCCTTCACTAGTAATGGCTAAACTACGAGTGGAAATAAAGACTTAGAAAGGGAATAATGAAGACGAGAAGTGTGAAAAAGAACTAGACGTTGAAGAAGGGACAGAAGAAGAAAAAAACGGAAGTTGGTTAAGTGAATCTTATCCTGAGCAGTTCGAAAGTAAATTTTGACAACCCTTCCAAACTTTTTTTTCTTTCTTTTTTTAAGTGGTTCTTCCGATTCTGACGAGCGAGGAAGCGATGGAGAATAAGGGAGGGAGAGGGGTATAGACGGGGGTAATATGAACGAACGAGGAGAGAGAGAGAGAGAGAGAGAGAGAGAGAGAGAGAGAGAGAAGAGAGAGAGAGAGAGAGAGGAGAGAGAGAGAGAGGAGAGAGGGGGGGGGGGGAAGCTTAGGCAAGACTGACGGAGCCACAGAGAGAGAGAAAGAGAGAAAGAAACGAAGAGAAAGTGGCTGGGCTTATGGGAAGAGGGGAGGAAGAGGAGAAAGAGGAGAGGAAGGCTTAGTGATTAGCTGTCCTGTTGGTTCTAGCGATTTCATTGGTCTGACCCCTAAATGTTTTATAGCCGTGGGCTGTTGGTGAGGGAAAATGGAAATGCATTTTTTCTCCGTGGATGGGGCGGTACGCGAAGGGGGGTATGAGCCCGCTAGGGGGGGGGGGAGGCGAGAGTAGAGGGTTAGGGTTAGGGGACGCACGCAGGGGAATGGGGTGGGGAAGGAATGGAGGAAGGGAGTTGAGAGAAAAAGATGCGGAGTTGTGAGTGTTGCGTGTGTGTGTGTGTTTGTGTTTTGAAAGAGAGAGAGTAGAGAGAAAGCGAGAGAGTGGAGGGTCAAACGCATTTGTGAGTAGAGAGAGAGAGTAGAGAGAGAGAGAGGGAGAAAGAGAGAGAGAGAGAGAGGAGAGAGAGAGAAGAGAGAGAGAGAGAGAGAGAGAGAAAGAAAGAGAGAGGTAATTGTGCCTGTAATACATGTAACCAATAGAGAAGAGAGGGAGAGAGAGAGAGAGAGAAATGGGAAAATGAAAAAGAAAAGGCGGTTAGAAGAAAAGGGACATGGAGAGTAACAGTGAATTCCTCGTTCCTGTCTTCACGTATCCTCACTAGTCTAACTTCATCTGATCGTCTGATGAACTATTGATTTATCCGCCTCTATAAATTGCTTCCTTTTTTATCTCTTTTTTTCCATTTCATTAACTTCAGCGCACGTGGAAAATATTTGATGCTTGAATATCACCTTGTTAAGG
>NW_020868966.1:72856-80356 GCF_003789085.1 Penaeus vannamei
TGACTTTCCTTTCACCATTGCCTTTCCTCCATTCTCAAAATTCTCTCTTCTCCCTCCTTCCTCTTCTACTCAACGCCTTCTCTCTTCCCTCACCCTTCCGTTATTTCCCATTCCCGTTACTTCGTCTCCCACTTCTACTTCTTTCATCTTCTCTCTGCCTCCTCCCCACTCCGTTTCTCTTTTCTCTCTCTGTCCCTTCTCTATTCGCCCCCCCCTCTTGCCACCGTCTCTCTTCCCATCCTTCTTCTTCTCCCCATTCCCTCTTCCTTCCGTGCCCACTGTCCCCATTTTTCTTTTCTCCTCGTCTCTTCTCTTCTTCCCTCTTCCCTGTTACCTTCCTCTCCCACCTCCCTTCTCCCCTCTTTCTTTTCTCCTGTGCCATCTCCTCTTCTCCCACCCCTCTTACCCCCCTCCCCCACCTCCTCTTCCCCCTCTTTGCTTTCCTCTTCCATCTCCTTTTCTCCCATCCCTCTTACATCCCTCTCCCACCTCCTCTTCCCCCTTCTTTCTTCTCTCCTCTGCCATCTCTTCTCCCACCCCTCTTACCCCCCTCCCCCACCTCCTCTTCCCCCCTCTTTCTTCGTTCCTCTTCCATCTCCTTTTCTCCCATCCCTCTTACTCCCTCTCCCACCTCCTCTTCCCCCTTCTTTCTTCTCTCCTCTGCCGTCTTTTCTCCCACCCCTCTTACCCCCTCCCCCACCTCCTCTTCCCCCCTCTTTCTTCTTTCCTCTTCCATCTCCTTTTCTCCCATCCCTCTTACCCCCTCTCCACCTCCTCTTCCCCGTTTCCCTCCCCTCCCCCCCTCCCCCTCTCCAGCATGCATTATCTTCCTTTTAGTCGGCCGATAACTTCCATTAGGACCTCATTACTCCTTATATGGAAGGAATTATCCTTTTTCGAATTCCTATTTGTGTTGGATTTTGACTTCCGATTTTTTCCTCTTTCTTTTCGTTTTTTTTTTTTCTTCGTTTTCTTCTGCTCTTTTCATGACGATTTAATTTGCGTTTGAAATTCGAACGTTTTTTTCCGTTTAAGTGAATCGGTTGATTGCTCATTTGTGAACGCCGTAATTATTTTCGTTTTCATTAGTCTGCGATAGTGGTGGGGATTATTCTTATTTGTTTTCTTATTTCTTGGTTATCAGCACCGTCATCATAATCATCATTATTATCATCATTATAATCATTATTATTATCACCATTGCCATCACCATCATCACACATCACCATCATTACATCATCGTCACCATCATCATCACCATCACTAACACCATCATCACCATCACTATCACCATCATCCTCATCTTCACCATCATCATCACTATCACCATCATCATCATCTTCACCATCATCACCACATCTCGTTCTTAGGATTCTTTTCGTTAACACTGATGCCATGTTGAACATATAACTGTTAGCATTATTTTGTTTATACAGATGTTGTATTATGATCAGGTTTATTGTAATTAAGATTATTTCTATTGTCATCATTACTGATGCTAGTGTTGTATTGATGACTTGCCATTTGTGTTTGTGATTAGTACCATTTTCTATTATTATTATTATTGTTATTATTATTATAAATATGATCATCATCATCAACATCATCATCATTATTATACGACAATATATTCTTGTTTTGTGTTCATGATGATTATTGTCATAATGGTTTTACTATCATATCCTCCTCATTTCTATTTTTGTTGTTGTTATCATTATTACCACCATTCTATTATCGCTGCAACTGCTATTGTCACAGCTTTTATAGATATTTCAAATAACAGACAATAATTTCCCTCCGGCATTCACTCTCGCAGACGGTGTAAGTAATGTATACTCGAGAAACTGACGAGACAAATGCTCCATTGTTATCTCCTGTTGTATTGAGAGAAGACAATGGAAATAACTTAAACCGACTAAGGTACAATACATTTTTTTTCATTCTTTTTGTGTGCTCTTCGTCGTCGATCGTATTCTTTCTCTTTCTTTCTTTCTCAAATCTTTGTCACAGTTTTTTTTTTTTTTTTTTTTTTTTTTTAGGGGGGGAGTGCGATTTCCATTTGAGTCCCTTGATGTATTCATATTGAATGAAATATGTTTTCGCAGTTAGTCTTCTTCTTTTCCTCCATTTCTATCGAAGAAAATTCCTCAGCACGCCTTTCCCCCCCGTGCCCCTCGCGCCGCCGTGGTGCCGCGAAGGCGTCCGTGTCATTACTCTCGATCGAGCGGCCGAGGGGGACCTCGAGTCAGGCGCTGCGCTCGAGTTCGAGCGCGAAGTGTGATGGCCGCTAATCACAAGGAGGGAGAAAGAGTCGATGTCGAGTGTGGGTTTCCGGCTGGAGGAGAGTGTGTGTGTTTATGTGGCTGCGTCAGCTTGGCCGTTTTTCCTCTCTTTTTTATAATGCACTGCATGCGATGACGCTGCCGCATGCAAACGAAGCCAAATACGCGAAAGGAGGGTTCCATGCAAGCCTGCACATAAACACAACAGCATGAATAAATACTCCCGGAAAAGCGGACCCACTCAGGACCGGTTGAAAAAAAAGAAAAATTGGACACATGCAGTGCATACGGACTTACTAAATAAACACATACACACACACACACACACACACACACACACACACACACACACACACACACACACACACACACACACACACACACACACACACACACACACACACACACACACACACGCACGCACGCTTGAACGTACACACACGCAAACAAACACACAAAAATGATCAATAAATAGCATAAATAACAGGCGACCCATATAGCCCGACCTTTGACGTGCGAAGAGTCCGCATACCTGAATCGGAGTATTAGCGCCAAAACATAAGAGCGGCAGCGTGCGCCGGCGTCTCGAACGTCGAGAGCGAGAACATAGTTTATGGGCAATAGGGGGACGGCGGCGCCCTGTGGAAGGGGCTGGGAACAAGAGATATGCACACCCGGAAGAGCCTTGCTTTCGGCGTATGAGGAACTGATGGACCAATGAGAGGATTTTCGGCTGCGAGGATTCGAGGCCGACGGACCGGCGGTAGGGGAAGGGAGGAAGGGAGGGACTGGGGGAAAGGGGCGAGGGTTTCGGCTTTGGGGATTTCGGCGTTAGATGGGGCTGAGGCAGTGAGGAAGAAGTGAGGGGAAGAGGGAATGAGGAAGATGTGAGGGGAAGAGGGAATGAGGAAGAAGTGAGGGGAGGAGGGAATGAGGAAGAAGTGAGGGGAAGAGGGAATGAGGAAGAAGTGAGGGGAAGAGGGAATGAGGAAGAAGTGAGGGGAAGAGGGAATGAGGAAAGAAGTGAGGGAAGAGGGAATAAGGAAGAAGTGAGGGAATGAAAGGGAATGAGGAAGAAGTGAGGGAATGAGGAAGAAGTGAGGGAATGAGGAAGAAGAAGGGAAGAGGGAATGAGGAGAAGTGAAGAAGGGAATGAAGGAATGAAAGTGAAGGGAAGAGGGAATGAGGAAGAAGTGAGGGGAAGAGGAAGAGGAAAAAGGAAGCGAAGGGGGTTAGAGGCGAGGGGAGGGGGAGAGGGGGGAGGGGAGTAAGTGAATGGCCCAGCGTCCAAGGGGCGGGGCGACGGCACCGGGTATGAAGTGGGTAGAGAAAAATATATTTTATGTGAGAAGCGCTGGAGAGGGTATCAAGGAATTTATAGGAGATGCTTGTCTTGTTTATGGCGCGATCAGTGATTTTGATGGCTTCCTGTCGAATAGACGAAGAAATCGGTTAAGAGGGCTTCTGCTAAACGGAGGACTGTCGTAAAAAACATGTCGGAACAGATTATTTTTATCAGTCGCTTTTGATATTGCTAAATCATGTTGTCATACTGCAAATTGCGAGTAAGAGATGTGTTTACCATGTAGCAAGCTTGTTTGCTATAAACGATATGCTTTACGAAAATCCTTGAAGATTTATTCCTAGATTTACGATACTAAATCTCATAAATAAATTTATTTATACACTGTTAGTGCGAAAGAAAGAACAAAAGTAAGAAAATATAGCAAGAGGAGAGCAGTAGAGAGAGGTAAAGAGAACGAAGTGAAGAGAAAACAGGACCACAAAGAACAAAATAACGAGAAAGCAGAAACACAAAGTACGAAATGTTAGGAAAACGTGGAGCTGAAAAAAGCAGGCAAAAATAGACCTAAAAAGGGAGGGGAGGGGGAGTAGACGTACCGGCCCTGATGGAGGGGAGGGCCACGCAGAAGTGGATCGAGGGGCAGCCCGGCCCTGAGTGGCAGGGCGGACGGGCTCGGGGTCAGAGTCGTGACAAGGGGCGATCTCTCTCCCATTCCTCATTGATTCGGCCTAAGCGTGAATCATTGCGGTGGAACCGACTCAAGAGTTAACCAGATTTAATTCACTTAGCGACGCTCCGGTGTTTGCGCGCGTGCGGGCGAGAGCGGGAGCGAGGGAGCGCTCCTTGCAGCACTTCCAGCTTGTTAGAGGCGATATGTAGAACGCCGGAAAAATATCTCGGGAGTTAAATGGAAGTTGGGTCTCCAGGCGGGCCATTGTGTTCAAGCTGACAAGCTCTTCTCCCGTTTGTCACCATTTACTTGCGAACTGATGGTGTCGGCTGTTAGTCTCGCCTCCTTTGTCCATCTCGTCTCCGTGCATTAATCTCCCCCCCCCCCGTCCTTCTCTTTCTCTCCTTCTCTACAGCGCCTGCGTCCCTGTCTCTCCTTCCCCGTCTTTCTCTTTGCTCTTCGGATAGCCTCTTTCTTTCCCTTGTTCTTTTTCTTTGTATTCCATCCTGTTTTTCCCCACACCTTCCTCCTTTTCGCTATCGGTCTAGGTTATTTTTCTTTTTAGTATTACTTCGCACCTCCTCATCTCACACACACACACACACACACACACCACACACCACACACACACACACACACACACACACACCACACACACACACAAACACACACACACACACACACACACACACACACACACACACACACACAACAACCACAAAACACACACACACAAACACAAACAACACACCACACAAACACACACACACAACACACACACACAAACACACAAACAAAACACACAAACACAAACATCAAACACTCACACACACTTTCTATTCATCCTACTTTTCCCTTCTCTCTTTCTTTAACTATCCTTTACCCGTCCTATTTCTCCTTCTGCTTCCCCCCACTCTTTCACTCGCTCGCCCTTCCTATATATTTCTCATGCTTCTTTCCCCTCTCCATTTTCTCTCCTTACTATGTCTCTCTCCATCACCCTTCTTATTTTTTCTCTCCTCGCGTTATCTCTCCTTCGCTCTTCCTATGTCTCTTCATCCCACCGCCCTCTCTCTCTCTCTCTCTCTTATCTTTCTTATTCTCTCTCTCCCTCACCATTCCTCTTTAGCGCTCTGCTTACCTCTCCCTATCTCACCTGTCTTTATCTTTCTCCTCTCGACCGCACTATGTCTCCTTCTCTTCTCTCACATTCTCTCTCTCCCCTGACGCTTCCGATGCCTCCTTCTTCTCTCCTGCCTTCTCACTTTCTGTCCCTCTCTCCTCGCCCTTCCTATGTCTCATTCTCTCTCCGTTCCTCCCTTCCTCTATCCTTCTACCTTCCCCATTTCTCCTTCTGCTTTTCCCCTCTTCCTCTCTGCTATCACCTTCAGTATTGACAGAAGCGTCCCTGTGTCTCGGAAGGCGGCAGAGGGAGTCCTGGGGCGCGATATGGTGGATCACGCAACTTAGACAGTTTCAAGGCAGTATTTATGTAAATTTGAAATATTAGCTAACTTGAAACCTTGTGAATGTCCTCGTTAACACAATGAAAGAGAGAGAGCGAGAGAGAGCGAGAGCGAGAGAGAGAGAGAGAGAGAGAGAGAGAGAGAGAGAGAGAGAGAGAGAGAGAGAGAGAGAGAGAGAGAGAGAGAGAGAGAGAGAGAGAGAGAGAGAGAGAGAGAGAGAGAGAGAGAGAGAGAGAGAGAAAGTGAGGGAGAGAGCGAAAAAAGATAAGTGAGAGAGAGTGCGCAAATTTGAGAGAAAGAGAGAGCGCAAAAGGGAGATAAAGAGAACGAAAGAGAGAGAGAGAGAGAGAGAGGAAGTTGAATGACGGAGTGATATTGGGGTATAATATTTTGTTTTCCCAAAAGTGGTAACCACATAGAAAGAAACTAAACATGATGAATAAGTCAAAGAGCAATTCACGCTTTGCCAAACGGAAATTACAGAACCGGCCAAAAAGTACCGAGTTTCAGTAGTGCCACAGTGCCGAATTTACGCTTTCATTTCGCCTAAGTACGATGATTTGTGGGTCTGATATCGAGTCACGTTAATAGTACCAGCTTTCGATAGTCTTGCCTTTATGGTGGCAACGTGCGATAATAAGGTCCCCGGGTGCGATGCAGCGGCGCAGACTGTCGGTGTACGATGATGTTTCCACGGGCAATAATATTTGCATGTAACGGCGAAGAGCACGATAATATGTGTACGATATCAAGCGGCAGTGATCTCCAGACGAGAGCGAGATAATGATGAATGCAAAGTGGCTGATGCCAGTAATATAGCGGCAGATATGCAACCTGCACGAAACATTTGCAATGCGAGGCGTGTCTGGTCTTTTATGTGTCTTTTATGTACCTTAAGTCAAGCTTCCCGTTACGTTTCTCGAATTGCAATGTTGCAGTGTTCGGATGAAGATTAATGTCCCTTGATACCATCGCGAGCTTGTTTGTCACCAGCGATGTAATTTGCAACATTTTTGGTTTGGAATTGTTAGAGTTGTGAGGTATTGCTTGTAACAAATGGAATAAAGTATTTTGAATTTGCATTAAAGCGCAGAGTTTTGAGAGTAATGGCCTTTTGGTTAAATACGAGGATATTTTTTTTCCTATTTGACAACTGTTTTGTTCTTTTTTTTTATCTATCTATCTATTTATCTGTTTATCATTTCCTTTATTTTTTTCGACGGTGCCATCAAGAGACGCCTAACCTGGGCCTAATTTGTCTTTGTATCGAGGAGATTAGATTAAGGAATTGGAAGCGCTATGTAAAGGTAGGCTGAATCAGGCCTATGGCAGGAGACCTCGTTAGCTTGGGCCTACCGAGGAGCGACTGAGGGCGGGAAGCGAGAACCCAGAACCCGAAGTGCGTAGGCATGGGAGGTTCCGACGGTTCCATGATGATATGTTTCAGTCTTGATGAAAAGGTTCTGCCAGGCGAAGTTTGTGTTGCAAATAGGGAATTAGGAATATTTTTGAGAAGTTATGAATAAATTGCTGAGTGGGGAATTGGTATGCGGATCCATGAGCGAAAAAGAAGTGGAGGAATGAAAGGGAGAGGTAGAGGAATAGAGGGAGGGAGGAGGAGAGAGAGAGAGAGAGAGAGGAGAGAGAGAGAGAGAGAGAGAGAGAGAGAGAGAGAGAGAGAGAGAGAGAGAAGAGAGAGAGAGAGAGAGAGAGAGAGAGGGGGTGGAAAGGATAGAAGGAAGATAAAAGAGGATAAAAAGAAAAAAAATCGGGAAA
>NW_020868966.1:100356-102856 GCF_003789085.1 Penaeus vannamei
TGGTGCATAGGGAGTGTGGAAGTAGCACCAGATGGAGGCAGAAATGATTGGTCATGTGGTGAATTGTATATGTGTGAGAGGGATAGGAAAGAAAGAGGAACAGGAAAGAGGAAGAGAAAGAAAGAGCACGACCACCAGGAAGAAGCGGAGGGAACCTCCCTAGATATATATAACACATCCCTCGATACCTAAACAAACTTACAGACTCAAGTTTCCACCAGATCTTACACAATCTAAACTGACGCACACCTAAACCACCAATCTGATGAACCGACATACTCTCCCAGGGAGGGAAGAGAAAGAGAGAGTAGAAGGCTAGATACGGATAGAAACTAAGATACGATAAAAATAACTTATGTCAATAAGCGTGCATAAAAAACTGCAGAACATTCGCTCCCATTTCAATTCTATAAACTCTGGATGCCCCCCTCCCCCTACACGCAAGAGAAAGAAAGGTAGATAGGATAAAGAGAAGAGAGAGAGAGAGAACGAGAGATCGAACCATGAGAGAGACTGAGAGGAGAGTGGGAGAAAGAGAAGAAGAGTACAGAAGAGTAGAGAAGAAGGAGGATGATAGGAACGAGAGGAAGTGGAGAGCCGAGAGAACGACGAAACAATATAATATATTAATAATGTTTATATAATATCAATATATATATATTATATATAAATATAATATCAATTATATATAGAGAATGAAGAAGAGAACGCCGATAGAGAGAGAGGAGAGGTGAGAGTCAGAGATGTATATGAGAGAGAGGCGGAGGATATAGATATATAATATATATGTAATATAGTATTAGAAAAGGAGAGAATCGAGAAGAAGAAGAAGGAGGAGAGAGGAGGGAGGAGGAGAGGAGAGAGAGGGAGAAAGAGAGAGACAGAGAGCAGAGAGAGGGAGGAAGAGAGAGAAGAGAGAGAGAGAGAGAGGAGAGAGAGAGAGAGAGAGAGGAGAGAGAGAGAGAAGAGATGACAAAGCCCAAATTAAACAGAAATAAATACTGGAATTTAAAAATGGTATGGAATGATAAAACTGTTCCATATTTACTGTCACAAATCATATCTTAAATAAAATGCAGTAAAAGAAAATATAAACAACTTTCAAGAACCAGTGTATCAAGGCCATCGTTATCATTATCACGATCATGTTTATATATTCCATTATCGCCATCATCGCTTTCATATGCCATTATTTTCAACTATTTCAGTGCCGTTTTTTTTCATTAGTTATTTTCACCATCTTGATCATCATTATTCCTTATCCTATTTTCCACTCCCATTAATCATGCGCGAAGGAAGCGGCCTCAGCCTCACCTCCGCATGACCCGACGACCCCCCCCCCCTCCCCTCGACCAGGAAGGGATGAGTCATAGAAGATGCTCTCCGGGGTTGGGAGAAGGAGGGGGGGGGCTTGGCTGTAGGGGCTGAAGGCGGCGGGGGAGGGGAGGTAGAGGGCGGGAAGAGGGAGGAAAAGAGGAGAGCGGGAGAGGGAAGAGGAGACGAGGAGGGAGAGAAGGAGGAGGAGGATGGGGTAGGAGGAGGGGAATCAGGAGGTTGGTAGGATGGGTATCGGTAAACCCTCAACGCCACCCTCTCCTCCCCCCTCCCTCCCCTTCCCCCGTTCCCCCAGCCCCACTTTACGCCACAGGAAGGGAACCTGTTCTGACCATCTGCTCGTGGAGTAAGATGGTTCCAATACCTTTGATTCCAACCTCTTCTACGGATTTATCAGAATTTTTATCACTCATGTGTTTTCGTATTTGTCTTTTTTTCTGTTTTGTATAGCTTCCGATTTCCCCTTTCCTTTCTTCTCTAATCTTCTCATCTTCTTTTTATTCTTTATCTCCTTCCCTTTCCGTATTCCTCCCCTACTTAGACAACAACGGATCTCAATAAAGCGATAATCTTGATAGGTAAGAAGACACGTGCGAAACGACCACAAGCTTCTTTTGAATCTCCCCTCCAAAGACAAGTCATTTTTGGAACTGAAGTAAGCAAACCCCTCCTCCCCCTTCCCCCTCTCCTCCTTTTCCCTTCCCCTCTCCTCCTCTTCCCTTCCCCCTTTCCTCCTCTTCCCTTCCCCTTTTCCCCGAGCGCCCAATCGAGGGAAGACCACCCCACCCACGGAAAGATTCTGGAATTCTCTCGTCCGAAAAGAGCCTCTTCGCTATTCCTTGGCATCCCTCCCGGAGCGAGACGAAACCGGTACGCAGCTTCCCCCGTAATTCCTTGGGAGAGAGAGAGAAAAAAAAAAAAAAAAAAAAAAAAAACATCGGAAACTTGAGGAGGCTTAAGCTCTTCCGCCCGCTCCTTAATGCTTCCCTAATCTGATCTGACGCCTCGGAGTCTGGAGCATTTGGAACTATAGATGCGCTCAAAACAAAGGGGGACTTAGTCTACGGCGGACTAGGAGGCAGCTGGAAGTCCGCGTAAATAGTCGGGGTACAAGCGAGCAAGAAATATATATGCTATTGCACGTGCAGTAAAGTGAGCGTTACCA
>NW_020868966.1:120356-122856 GCF_003789085.1 Penaeus vannamei
CATCCACCCTCTCCCCCCCTCCCTTCCACCTCTTATCACAAACACTCCCGCGCGCTGACGACCCGCCAGGTCTCATCACGTGTCTGTTATCACTTTCTTCCCCCCGCCGCCATTCCCCGCGGCCTCGCTAACCCTATCGCCGCCCCGCCATAACGACATTATGCGCTTAACCATGATCGACTTCAATCAAGGTCGTCATAAACTCGGGCGTTCTTCTCATGACCTGTCACCTTCTTCTCTCATTCTCGCTGCATGTCTACCCTACTCTACGTATGTAGCTCCGAATCGTTACTTTTGTTTTGTTCTCTCTCTCTCTCTCTCTCTCTCTCTCTCTCTCTCTCTCTCTCTCTCTCTCTCTCTCTCTCTCTCTCTCTCTCTCTCTCTCTCTCTCTCTCTCTCTCTCTCTCTGCTTCCTTTTTTTCAGCCCATTTTCTCCCTTATGCTACCTCTCTCTCACTCCTGATTCACTATGTCCCTCCTCCAGCTTTCTCACATACCCTCTTCCTTCTTCCTATGCCCCTTCTTCTTCTCTCTGTTCCCCCTGCCTTTTCTCCCCTCCCCTCCTCCCGCCTCCTCCCTCTCCCCTTCTTTCCGCTTCCATCTCCCCCTCTCCACTTCCTACCACTCTCCCCCTCCCTCCCTTCCCCCCCCCCCCGGCCTCTTCTAAGGGCCAGGTGGGGAGGGACTTTTTTTCTTTCCTCTTCCTCCTCTTCATGTCCCTTTTTGACCCCCTTTTGTGTGAGAAGTTTCCCCCCTCACTAGATTTTGCGGCAGTTTTGATTGGTACCGTTTTTTTCTCTCTCTCATTCTTTCTTGCTTTCTTTCTTTCGTGCCTTTCTGCCTCTCCCTCTCTCTCTCTTTTCTTTTTATTTCCCTCTGTGTGATTCTTCACATATATATGTGCGTGTGCCTAACTCATATGCGTGTATATGTGACGGCATGCGACACACGCGTTCACTCGAGACCCTCCATGTGTAAGGATACGCTGTTGCATAACGTACCACGACGGAGAGTGCACAAGGCAGGCATGTGTCGCTGTTCGCCGCTGGACGATCTGGAATCCCCGTTACGTAAGCCGGCGTCTCAGGGGTCGAGGCGGCTCGCGAGGGCGGCCGCTGGACCCCTGTGGCGGCGAAGGGTCCTCGGCCCGCGCTCAAGGGCCCTCATACTCTTCCCCCTTCCTATCCCGCAGCCCCCCCCCCCCTCACTTTCCCCTTCCCAATTCCTCCCATCCCTCCCTTCCTCCCCCCCCACTTTCCCCTTCCCATTTCCTCCCGTCTCTCCCTTCCTCCCCCCCCACTTTCCCTTTCCCATTCCTCCCGTCTCTCCCTTCCTCCCCCCCCCCACTTTCCCCTTCCCAATTCCTCCCGTCCCTCCCTTCCTCCCCTCCCCCTCCTTCCCCTACCCTTTTCTTCCCCCTCACTTCCCCTTCCCTCTCCGAAGCGTCTTCTTCCCCTTCGGTCGTCGTGTCACGTGCTCTTGTGAGGATGTATCTTCCCGGTGGGCGGGGATGGGCGGAGGGGAGAGGGAAAGGTGCAGGGAAGATGAGGAAGAAGTAGAAGGGAAGGTGGAAGGAGGAGGAAGAGGAGTAGAATAAGGGGGGAGAAGAAGACGTAGTAGTATTCATAGTAGTAGAAATAGTAGTCGTAGTAGTAGTAGTAGGAGGAGGAAAGAGGAAAGGGAGAAGAGAAGAAGGAGGAGGAGGTGAACGAAGGGAGGATAAGGGATAACAACAATAGCAGTGGTAATAGAGTTTAAAATAAAGCAGGATGCGATAAATAAACGAGAAAAAGAGAATTGGAGAGCTAGAGAGAGAGAAAAGAAAGAGGAATAAGAAGGGGAGAGGATTTTTCATTTTGTTTTATTATTACTTTTTTATCACCCGAGGGGAATTTTTGGTGTTGAGGGAAACGGGGTGTTGATGTATGAGCGAGGGTGAAGGTCGGCTGTGATTTTTGCTTCGTTTTTTTCCTTTCTCTCTCTCTCTCTTTCCTCCTTTTTTGAGAGGGGGAGGGTTTGTTGACATGGCTGGGCCGAAGGGGAGGCTGGAAAATTGTCCGCGCCGCCGACTCGCAAATGAGAACAAAAGCGGCGACCATGAAGGGCTTCTGATTAGTTCAACACATGACGCCCTTTGATACAAGTACACACACGCACACGCACGTATGCATATATGCACGTACGCCTAAATCCTGCACAGACGCGTGCTAATCTCCACACGCTCACAGACACAAGACACATACATACACACACAAGCATACACACACACATGCACACACACACACACACACACACACACACACACACACACACACACACACACACACACACACACACACACACACACACACACACACACACACACACACACACACACACACACACACAAGCACACACACGCGCTCGGGACAGAAAGGAAGTGGAATACTTTTAATTTCTCCCTTACTTCTCTCGGGCCCAAAGGGTGAAGAGCTGAATGAAAATTAATTTGATTTATTTC
>NW_020868966.1:135356-136824 GCF_003789085.1 Penaeus vannamei
GGGGGAAGGGCCGGAAGAATACGGATGCTTCTCTTCTTCCGTTTTATGTTGATTGGAAGGTAATTGTTTCGCAATTTAGGAGCGGAAAAAAGTTTATCGATTGCGTGGAATTTGAGAGGGTCGTAGGGAGCACCTCAGGGGAGCGAGAGGTAGAGAAAGGATATTGTGTGTGTGCGTATAGATATACATACATACATGCGCACACACGTTTATTTTTCTTTCTACCTATCTATCTCTCAATCTATCTGTATCTCCATTTATCTATATTTGAGTGCGTGCGTGTGCTTGTGTATGTCTTTGTCTACAAATGTGTCTAAATATAAAATGTTGTTTATTCATTTAACAGTAAAATCACCATTGGTAAATAAAAAGGAAAGAAATGTGAATTCCCTCCGAAAAAAAACTCAAATTGACGACGCTGTGAAAGCCGACACGAATCTTCCAGAATTGCGGTATGTAACTGAGGATAACATTCATTCTTTCTCGCACTGAAAGATTTGCAGCGCTTATAAACTCCGTCGTCGGTAAACTGATGGAATTCGTAAACCCTGTCAACACTTGCTCGAATTTTAGCACGTGGCTCAAGCGTGTAATTTGCATATTGAGACGGTTTGATATTTTGCAAAAATTGCCGCCGAGACGCATTCCGCGCCAAAGTCCTTTCGTGCAGACGCGTGATGGCGGGTCGCGTCGCAGGTACATATTAAAACCAGTTTGTGCTGCACATTAAAACCAGAAAATTTGTGATAAGTATTAAATGCAGTAAGTCTGTGGTAAATAACAAAACCAATAAGTTTGTAGTAAGTATCAAATTTAATAGGTTATACTTATTATACTGGTTATACTGCCTTCATATCAAAATATTTGAGAAATTCAGTATTACTAATGAATTATACATATTGAAACCAATAAGCTGCACTGATTAAAACCAATGAACTTTTTGTACATTTTAATCCTTAAAAGAAGAAAAACGAAAAACGAAAAAAGTTGTGGTTCATATAATGAAAAAATGAATCTTGGGGGACGGGTGTGGGTAAGTTTTTACCTATTAAATCTTGATATCATGCTTTAACGGAAAGAGAGATGGGTATAATAGTTAATTGAATATGTATATGTATATATATATACATATACATATACATACACATACCTATATAAGTGCATATATAGGTATATATATATATATATATATATATATATATTATATATATTATATATATATATATATATATATATATATATAATATAATATTATATATATATATATTAATTATGTATGTTAATACATACATACATATACATGTACATACATACAGACATATATTGGTGCAATATCTAGGTATATATATATATATATATAGTATATATATATATATATATATATATATATATATAATATATATAAACACCCAACATACAAATAACGACAACGCGGAACAACACGTCGGAGAAACGCATTTTTTCTGAG
>NW_020868966.1:136924-139424 GCF_003789085.1 Penaeus vannamei
TTTACAGTGGGTGTATACATATAAAAATTTTCATATCAGATATTCCCTGCATTTCATTATTCTTCTTATTTTTAAACTTTCTTATAAATTATATAGCTAAATTCTCTGACACCAAATCCTAAGGCCAGCTCCAATCTTGTGTATCAATACTGAGAGATCTGAGAAGACATACTGACAAAAGGGATTCAAGACGAACGAACGTGAAGATAAAATTCATTTCGAAATCCAAGAGGTATACCTTAAAAAAAGGCGGTGTGGCTCAGGGCACCCATTACTCAGTTAAAGCGAAGATCTTTGGTTATTTTGCAAGTTGCTAACGGTGACCTTTCAAAGAGTATTTGATATCAAGTAGAAGATTAATAAAATGGTGATAATAATAATAACTTCAATAGACCATTGATAATGAATATAATATGAATAATCATCTGATACACACGAGATCAATTAGTTAATTAATGATATAAACAAACACACACTATGAAACTGTAATTATAACACATACCATACTGGAAATAAGCATATCATTTTACCTTCATATAAACAAAAGTTAATCTCTCTATCAAGTTCATATGATTGAATGCATCATACGTCAAGATGTTAAATCATATCAATATATGTCGATGGTAATTATTCTTATTAATATCTCTAACATTATCTCAATTACGTAATGGACACTTCCCGGACGAGGCATTATTGAATATTATTATACAGAATCACTACCATTAGCATTATTATTATAATTTTACTCATCATCATTATTAAGCTTGTTGTTATTTTGGTATGATTATCATCATATTATCATAATCATCGACGTCGTTAACATAACCCTTCTCCTTATCCTAATAACATTATTATAATAACCTAACCATAGCTCTCATGAGGGCCACAACCCCCATGACCCTTATCACCCTTCCACCTGAGGAGCAGGTGTAAGAAGGAAAAACAGGTTTAAAAAGCAACAACAACAAAAAAGTGAATATCATATCGTTTCAAGGAAAGCCGTGAAGACCATTCTATTCCCCCTCCTCTCTCTCTCTCTCTCTATTCTAGTCTCTCTTCTCTCTCTCTCTCTCTCTCTCTCTCTCTCTCTCTCTTTCTTTCTTTCTTTCTTTCTCTCTCTCTCTCTCTCTCTCTCTCTCTCTCTCTCTCTCTCTCTCTCTCTCTCTCTCTCTCTCTCTTCTCTCTCTCTCTCTCTCCTCTCTTCTCTCTCTCTCTCTCTCTCTCTCTCTCTCTCTCTCTCTCTCTCTCTCTCTCTCTCTCTCTCTCTCTCTCTCTCTCTCTCTCCTCTCTCTCTCTCTCTCTCTCTCTCCTCTCTCTCTCTCTCTCTCTCTCCTCTCTCTCTCTCTCTCTCTCTCTCTCTCTCTCTCTCTCTCTCTCTCTCTCTCTCTCTCTCTCTCTCTCTCTCTCTCTCTCTTCTCTCTCTCTCCCCTCCCTCTTCTTCTCTCTCTCTCTCTTTATGCCAAATATCATTAAATATCCTCTTCATTTTCCTTGTCCTCACTTTACATTTTTCTTCACTTGATTATTTTTCCCCCCATCCTTTTTTTTTTTTTTTTTTTTTTTTTTTGCATTTCCTCAACTTTTATCTAATTCTTGAATTATCTCTCTTACTCAACCTTTCATTTTCCATGAATTCTAAATTCCATTCTTCTCTTCTGCCCCCCCCCTTTTGCCGCTCTTATCATTTTTTCATTCACCGTTTTTTCCTGCTTCCCTCGAAGAAAATCTAATTCTCTTATGTGTTTGGCTTCTTCGAATTCTTTGCTTTTCATTCTCTTTTTTTTATTCTTCTTCCATTCAATGATGATGATGATGATGATGGAATAGTAATAAGAAAAACAATAACGATGTAAATGATTATGTTAAAGTATTATTATCATCATTATCATTACTATTACTATTATTATCATTATTAATATTATCATTATTATTACTATTATTATTGTTATTATTATTATCATTATTATTATTATTACTATTATTATTAATATTATTATTATTATTATTGTTATTATCATCATTATCATCATCATTAATATTATCATTATTATCATCATTGTTATCATTATTACCATTAATATTATTACTATAATTATTATCATTATTACTATTATCATTATCATTGTTAATATTGTCATTATCATCATCATTATTATTATTATCATCGTTATTGTAATCATCATTATTATCGTTACCATCGTTATTATAATCACTATTATTATTGTTGTTGTTATTACTAACATAATTATCAATATTATTGTTATCTTTCTTATCATTATCGTCCTTTTTTGCCAAATATCTTTACATCATAATTTCTATCATCATTATCATTATTATTATTATCATTATTATTATCATTATTATCATTATTATTTTATTATTATTATTATTATTATTATTATTATTATTATTATCATTATTATTATTATTATTATTATTATTATTATTATTATTATTATTATTATTATTATTATTATTATTATTATTATTATTATTATTA
>NW_020868966.1:154424-156924 GCF_003789085.1 Penaeus vannamei
CATCAGTAACTTTTAATTGCTTTTCATTCCGTGGTTATATTACTTTACTCTTATTAGTGCTACTTGTATTACCATCATCATAGTCACCCTACTGTAATGATCTTTGTTATTATTATCCTTATCATTACCAATATTAATTTCGTCATGATTATTATTGTCATTATTCTTATCACTATTATTATCATTATAACCGTGATCGTCATTATGATGATTATTTCTATTTTTTGTATTGTTATTGTTATTATCATCATCGTTATTATTGGCAATACGAACAGTACTAGGACTGCAAGTATTATCATTATTATTAATATTATCATCATTATTATCATCATTAGTATTATTACTATTATCATTATCCTTATTACCATTATCATCATTGTTGTTATTATTATAATCAACACTGTTTTTATTATCATTATTATCATAATCACTATCATTATTATTACTATTATCATTATTATTACTAGTACTATTATCATTATCATTATCACTATTAATATTATTATCTTTATTACCTTATCATCGTTATCATTCTACTATTGTTATTATTATGGTTATAAGGATGATGATGATGACGATTTTTTTCATCATTATCATTATTATTATTATTATTATTACTATTATTATTATTATTATTATTATTATTATTATTATTATTATTATTATTATTATTATTATTATTATTATTATTATTATTATTATTATTATATTATTATTATTATTATTATTATTATTATCATTATTATATTATATTATCATTATTATTATTATCATTATTATTATCATTATTATTATTATCATCATCATTATGTTATTATCATTATTACTAGTATTAATATTATTACATCCTCATCCTCATCATCTTTATCACTGTTATCATCATTATATATGCTTTATGATCATTATTATTATTACTTTTGTTATCATTTTGTTAATATCATCCTCATTATGACAATAATACTAATAATCATTATTATCATTACCATCAACATCATTATCATCATACTGTTATCATATTCGTTCTTATTATCATGATTACAGTTATTAATATCATTATTTCTTATTGTTATCACTATCATTATAATCATTATCATCATCATTATCATTATTAATGTAATTACTAATAGTAACACACATCTTTCCTCTGTTCCTATTGATTTCCTCTCATCTGCCATTTCCTTCTATTTCATATCCTTTTATTAGTATTTCTATTTTCACATTTTCCTTCATTTCCTGGCTCTAGATCTTCATATTCCTTTAGTCGTTTTCTTCATTCCCTTATTACTGTTATCATTATTTTCTTTATTATCATCTGTATCATTATTGCCATTATTATTATCACCAATGTTATTATTGTAATCATTTTCATAATAGTTGTAATAATAACGTATTTTCATTATCACTGCCATCATCATTATCAATATTATTATTGTTCTTATGATTATTATTATTATTTTTATTATTGTTATTGTTATTATTATTATTATTATCATTATCACTACTACTAATATTATCCTTATTATATATTATGATTATTATTATTATCATCATTATCATTATTGATATTGTTGTTATTATCATTATCATTTTGTTATAATCAAAACTGTCATTATCATGAACATTAGAATTAACAATCATTATTTGCATTATCGCCCATAATATCATTATTATATATATATATATATATATATATATATATATATATATATATATATATATATATATATATATATATATAATATATATATATATATATATATATATATATATATATATATATATATATATATATATATATATATATATATATATATATATGTATGTATGTATATATATATAGTTTTTCACCCTTCTGGCGACGATATTCTATAACGAATAACATTAATTATGACACTCGTTTGGGTTCATTCAGTTGGGGTCGATGTCGAGAGAAAGATTTAATGAGTATATTCATTGGATTAAACGAGAGGAGGCAATTAAATCCTTTTAGAGCATCTTGTAATTTTACCCTTTGTCTCTGGCTGTGTCTGCTACCCCCTCTCTATATATCTATCTACCCTCCCACCTCTCTCTCTCCTTCTCTATCTGTCTATCTAACTATTGATCTCCCTTCCTCCTTCCTTCCCTATCTCTCCCCTTTCCCTCTATCTATCTGTTTCTCTTTTTATCTCTCACCATAAAAACTCAAAGTTGAAAGCAGAAACATTAAGTACTGACATACGATAAACTCTCTAGCAAACACATGTACATGCGCACATAGACTCATACCACACAGCGAGTGATTACCTCCCAACGCAGTTTCCATGTATATTAATATATTTACGAAAAAAGGGATTCGTTTCCCGCCTCCGCATGTACAAGATGATAATTTCAGGATTAATATTTTTGAAGCAGATATTTCCGATGGCTGAGCTTATCCACAATTTACACCTAAGAGCAATATTTATACCTACGTCCTGATTGCTTCATTACACCCAAGTACATGTCTGCTGTTACTATT
>NW_020868966.1:161924-166924 GCF_003789085.1 Penaeus vannamei
AAGAGTAAATGGAAGAAGTAGTAGACAAGGTGTGATAATCAAAAGAACAAACATAGAAGTAAATAAGAAGTAATAATAAAGTAAAAATAAGTAAGTCGGAATAGTAAAGTAAGCAAGGGGAGGAAACAAAAATCAAGTAAGATAAAGTAAGTAGGAATGTTAAGTAAAGAGTAAGAAGTTAATGCTAAGTGTCAAGTAAATATCAAATATTAAATATCAATACTAAGTATATATTGAATATAAAATATCAACTAGTACTAAATATGTTAAATAATGGGCAGGAATATGAAGTAAAGTAAATAAAAAAGTAACAATTACGTTAACGAAAAGCAGTAAGAATGAATAGTTAAGCATTTAATAAGAAGTACATAATGATAACACTGTGTTCAAGAAATGTAAATAAACTGAAAGTGAAAAAGAACAATACATACAAACAAACAAGAAGTCAACATAAAAAATACAAGAAAAACAAAGCGAAGAAAAAATGAAACAAAATAAGACTAAAGAAACGTAAGAAACACTCACAAAAACATCAAAAACTAGAAAACAAGGATTAGGGAAGTCGGACGGGATTGGAACAAAAAAGAAAAACAAAAGAATAAAGGAAATACAGATAATGAAGGGATTAGAAAAGAAAAGAAAAGAAGAAAAAATACAGTTGAGTCAAGATAAGCCTGATGATTAAGAAACAGGGCCGTAGGATAAGACAGGCAGAGAGAGAGAGAGAGAGGGAGGAAGGGAGAAGGAAGAGGAGATAAGACTTAGAAGCGCACTGGAACAAGAGAGAGAAAAAACAATAATAACAAAAACAAATAGGTAAATAAAGCTGAGCATGTTTCTCAGTGCACCTTATTCTTAACGACGAAGCAAGACGAGAGATAAAGGAAGGAAGATAAAGCTAAGCAAAGGAGCGAGAGGAATCTGTTTTTCTGCATAGCTTTCTATCGGTCTATCTTTTTGGCTGTTCATTTACCTGTTTATTTGTATATCTATCTGACCATTGATTTACCTGTTTGACCGTATATCTATGTCTGTTAATTTATTTGTTTGTTTATCTATCTGTCTATTATTCTGCCTTTTTTTTTATCTGTTTGTTTATATGTCTATCGGCCTGTCTATCTATATATCTCTCTGTATATCTATTTGCCTATCTATATATCTCTGTAACATATATCTGTTTCTCTATATTATCTATCTGCTTAATATATATATATATAATATATATATATATATATAATATATATATATATATATATATATATATAATATATAATATATATCTGTCTATCTATCTACTATCTATATATTTTGTATATATATATCATAATATATATATATATATATATATATATATATATATATATATATATATATATATATATATATATATATATAATATATATATATATATATATATATATATATATATATATATATATTATTATATATATATATATATATATATATATATTATATATATATCATATATACATATATATATATATATATATATATATATATATATATATATATATATATATATATATATTATATATACAATATATATATACATATATATATATATTAATATATATATATATATATATATATATATATATATATATATATATATATATATATATATATATATATATATAATATATATATATATATAATAATATATATATATATATATATATATATGTATATATACATATATATATATATATATATATATATATATAATATATATATATATATATATATATATAATATATATATATATTATATATATAATATATATATATATATATATATTGTCTCACTCACTTTCTACGTCACACCTTTCCTTGGCACATCCCTCATTCAGGGCCGCACAGAAACAGAATGATCGACAGACATGAACCCGGAGGCTGGGACTCTGAGCTGAAAACCTCCGGGGAACATCCTCCTAAGGTGGTTAATTAATCAGACAACTATTCTCAAGTGGGGAAGATTCTAGCATCCATTAACGAGTAAACACTGTGTGGCAATTGTAATGGTGTCGTTGCCAGTTTGGGGTATAACTCACAACCCTGTCATAACGACTCTTAATTAGCGAATAAAGACTATGCGGGTGCGGGAGACACTCGTTTCGAATATAATTAAGATCCAATCACAACCGTTCGCACAGTTTGTGTATGAAGACTAAATGGCATTTGTAATGGTACTCTTTAACAGTCAGGGATATAACTCACGACCCTGAAACAAGCACTCACAATCAGCAAGTACAGATTATTTGGCAAATGTAATGGTGGAGTTACCAGTTTAAGATATAACTTATAACCCGTTAACAATCGTTCACACACAAACGCACACACTCGTTAATGTGTACAGACATTAGTGTCTGAAAACGCACACACGCACCAGATTTGCGCGTCACTTGGTGCGTATATAGAGTAATTTGGAAGAGTATGTGTTCTCTCCTTCCTCTTTACTCGATGATTAATTAACGTGTGTAACATGTTTAATTTATTCATTTCTTATTCTTTCTCCGGTAATTCTGTTTCGTTGTGTCTTTGTCTGTCTACCTGGTTCTGCCTAAAAAAAAAAAAAAAAAAAAAAAAAAAAAAAAAAAAAAAAAAAATATATATATATATATATATATATATATATATATATATTATATATATATATAAACATATATATATACATACACACACACTCATAAACACACACACACACACACACACACACACCACACACACACACACAATATATATATATATATATATATATATATATATATATATATATATATATATTATATATATATATATATATATTCTATACAAAAAACGAATACCCAAAGACCGTCAAAATTTCCCAGACGAGACGAAGCACTCCATCGTTTCCTAGAAAACGATTTCTACGAAAAGGTCTACAGAGACCGGAATGAGAAGAAAAGTTAACAAAACCTGAAGAGGGAAAATGGAAAAAAAAAAGGAGTGAGAGAGAGAGAGAGAGAGAGAGAGAGAGAGAGAGAGAGAGAGAGAGAGAGAGAGAGAGAGAGAGAGAGAGAGAGAGGAGGAGAAGAAGAAGAAGAAGAGAAGAGAAGAGAGAGAGAAAGAAGAGAGAGAGAGAGAAATAAAGATATCAAGAATGAAATAAAAAGAAAAGAGAGAGAAAGAACAGAAGACGGAAGGACGGGAAGGGGGCCGGCTCCCCCAGGGGCACTGTACTCACCGCTCTCCACCTCGCAGACCAGGGCCACGGAGGCGCCGACGGGGTACGGGCCGATGACGCCGCTCACCTCCATGCCCACCTCGCTCTTGATTCGGATGCGCTTCGGGGGCACTGCGGGGGGGGGGGGGTTTAATTATGTATGCACATCGATATATTCGGATGTATTTTTTCAATACATGTATTCATCTGCATGCATCCAAGTATAAATGCAGTCATACTTATATAATGCATACATACATACATACATACATATATTATATATATATATATATATATTATATATATATATATATATATATATATATATAATATATATATATATAAATATATATATATATATATATATATATATATATATATATATATATATATATATATATATAATATATATATATATATATATATATATATATATACTTACATACATATATACACATATACTCATACTGGACAAACACATACAAATACGCATAAATACCCCACACCAGCAAGCAATCACACCTACTGTCCACCCGCCCGCCGCCCACACACACCCTCCCAAGGGCGCCCGCGCACTCACCTATGACCTCGAGCTGCACCCGGACGTTCTGCGTGGGCGAGGAGCGGAAGTCGACCCGGCAGCGGTACTCCGCGTGGTCGGCCGCCTTCACCGGGTTGAGCACGAGGCCGGGCGGGTCGGCGGACATGTCGAAGTACGCCCGCGAGCCGCGTCGCCTCGTCCGCCAGTGGGGGGCGCGCTTGATGGGTCCGTTGCGCCCGTCGATGCTGGGGTGGGGGGAGGGGGGTTAGTTTGTGGCTGTGTGGGGAGTTTGGCTTCGCTTGGTGGGGGGGTGATGGTGGTAAGGATGTTTAGCATGATGACATTAAAAGTGATAAAGAATGGTAATGATATTAGCAACAACAGCAATTGTGACACTAATGATAATGATGATCGTAATAAAATGATGATAATGATAATTATAATAACAATAATAATGGTAACAATAATAATGATAACAATGATAATAACAATAACAGCAATAATAATGATAATGATAATAATAATAATATTAGTAATAATGATGATATTGTCAATAATTATAATGATAATAATAATGATAATAATAATAATGATGTACAGAAAATAAAATAATAGTAATAATAATAAGAAGAACAAGAATAAGACCATAAATAATGATAACAGCAATAATTAAGTTGCATCTAATAAAAATGATAATAATAGTAATGATAATGATTATGATGATAATGGTTAAAAAAAATCAATACCAATGACAATAATAATAATAATAAAAATAATAACAATAATAATGGTAATAATAATAATAATAATAATGATAATAGTGATAATAATAATAATAATGATAATAACAATAATAATAATGATAATAATGATGATGATAGTGATGATAGTAATAACAACTATCATAATCATCATAACCATCATCTTCATCATCAGCAATCCTATCACCATCTCCTTATACGTGGATTTCATGTTATGTATTTTGTGTCTCTGTCCGTATGTCTGTATGTTTGTCTGTATGTATTTGTACGGCAGCATGTATGTCTGTACGTCTCTCTGTTTTTATGTCTATGTTGTTATCTGTCAGTTGAGTGTGTTTCCGGATACGTTTTTCTTCTTTTCCGCTGAGAAGTTATGAGAAGGTATAAAACTTAAACCAATAAAGGAAATTACGTCGGAACACAAAAGAATGGAGATGGAGAGCTCTCCTACTCATCGCCAAAGTGATTCTCTCTCCGTCTCTCTCCCCCTCTCT
>NW_020868966.1:174424-176924 GCF_003789085.1 Penaeus vannamei
TCTGCAGGAGGAGAGTCTGCGCGCCTGCTTGCGTGGATGCTGATAATGAGGAGGGTGCGGATGCGGGACTTTCGGGCGAATCCTTTGATACACGCTCTCATTCTTTCTCTCTGCGCGCGTGTATTCGTGTTTGTGCTTCAGTGTGGGTGAGTGTGTTTGAGTGCGTTTATCTGCCTGTCTGTTTGCCTGTCTCCTGCCCGTTTGTCTAATTATCTGTTCTCTCTCTCTCTCTCTCTCTCTCTCTCTCTCTCTCTCTCTCCTCTCTCTCTCTCTCTCTCTCTCTCTCTCTCTCTCTCTCTCTCTCTCTCTCTCTCTCTCTCACTTCTCTCTCTCACTCTCTCTCTCTCTCTCTCTCTACTCTCTCTCTCACTCTCTCTCTCTCTCTCTCACTCATCCTCTCTCTCATCTCTCTCTCTCTCTCTCTCTCTCTCTCTCTCTCTCTCTCTCTCTCTCTCTCTCTCTCTCTCTCACTCACTCTCTCTCTCTCTCTCTCTCTCTCTCTCTCTCTCTCTCTCTCTCTTCTATCTGTCTCTCTGATGCATTTTTTTTTGCATTCTAAATTCACGTCCCTTAATATATTTGTTCTCTCTTTACACCCTGTAAAATCTATCAGTTTTCTCGAATAAGGTCCATAAAAGCCAAACCAATTAAACAAAATAATCAACCTAAAAAAAACATAGAATAACAAACATAAGTACAGAAAAAGGATGAAATTTGCCCAAATTTAGCCTCGCTGACGCCACACGAGCAATATCATCCCGGCACCGAAATTCATATTAAATTTTGCATACTCTATAATCCTCTCAAAGCGACATCCCGGTTCCTGATCGACAGCCCGGAGGCCCTCGGGATGCGGGACCTTTTTCACCTTCGCGGGGAATGTCAAAGTTCTGGAGGAGGAGGTACGGAGAGGAGAAGGGAAGGGGAGAGGGAAGTGAGAGGAGAACGGGGGAGGAGGAAGGAAAAGGAGAAGGGGAGACTAGGAAGGGAGAGGGGAAGTGAGAGGAGACGGGGAGGAGAGGGGTGGGAGAAGAAAGGAAAGGGAAGGAGAGAGGGACTAGGAAGGGAGAGGAAAGACGAGAGAAGGGAAGAAGGGGGAGCGAGAGAGAGGGAAGGAGGCGGAGGAGGACGAGAAAGGAAGGAAAAGGAGAAACAATGGAGTTGAGGAATTGGAGGATAGAAGAGGAAAGAAAAAAGGAGGAGGGAAAAGAGAAAGGTGAAGTGGAGGATTGAAAGGAGACGATAGGGAAAAAGAAACCCGGAAGAGAAGGGAAGAAAAGAATAGAAAGGGAAACTGAAAAAGGAAAACGATATTAGAGAAAGGGGAAAAAGAAAGGAGTGGATAAAAAGGATAAGGGGAATAAGGGAAATGGGCGGAAAGGAAAGGACAAATGTAGCGACGATAAAGTGGAGGAAGGATACAAGAGAAAAGAGAAAAATGAAAGAGGAAAAAAGTGTGAAGTGAGGGAATGGGAGAGAGAGAGAGAGAGAGAGAGAGAGAGAGGAGAGAGAGAGAGAGAGAGAGAGAGAGAGAGAGAGAGAGAGAGAGAGAGAGAGAGAGAGAGAGAGAGAGAGAGAGAGAGAGAGAGAGAGAGAGAAGAGAGAGGGGAAGAATGAAAATAAAGAAAGAAAAGAATAGAGAAGAGGCAGGAGGGAGGAGAGGGGGTATAAAAAGGCAGAGGAAGGCAGGGAATAGAACAGAAGGGAAAGGCTTCACTTATGAATTCACAATAGACGAATGGATAGATAGACAACTTATTAATAGATCGATAATCAGGTAAATGAATGAGTAATTTGAAAAGATAAATAGATAGCCAGCTAAATAAATGAATACATAAGAAGATAGATAGATAGCCATATTAAATGAAGCAAATGTTTGAATACTAAATGAACAGGTACATAAGGAAATGAATAAACAAATAAATAGTCAATCAATAAGCATATCATTAAACTAATAAGTCATATATTAACGAAAAACACACACTCAGATTAATAAGGAGAGTGTAGTCAGGAAAGAACAAATAAAGGAAGAAATTGAGGAAGGAAGGGAGGAAATGGACATAGACTCGTAACGAAGGAAAGAGAGAAAAAGAGTAAGTTCAGAATAAAATTTTCTTGATAATCTTCTCTCGACATTGTCATCCGTTGTAATATTACGACATTATTTGACTGTCAAGTATCCGTCATCAAAAACCTATTATCCTGCCTTTGTATTTTGGACTCTCTCTCTCTCTCTCTCTCTCTCTCTCTCTCTCTCTCTCTCTCTCTCTCTCTCTCTCTCCTCTCTCTCTCTCTCTCTCTCTCTCTCTCTCTCTCTCTCTCTCTCTCTCTCTCTCTCTCTCTCTCTCTCTCTCTCTCTCTCTCTCTCTCTCTCTCTCTCTCTCTCTCTCTCTCTCTCTCTCTCTCTCTCTCTCTCTCTCTCTCTCTCTCTCTCTCTCTCTCTCTCGTCTCTCTCTCTCTCTCTCTCTCTCTCTCTCCTCTCTCTCTCTCTCTCTCTCTC
>NW_020868966.1:204424-206924 GCF_003789085.1 Penaeus vannamei
TCCTATTTTCCCTTTCCTCTCATTTCTCCTAATTTCTCCTCTCCCAAAGCTCTACCTCATCCTTGGGGCACCCTCTCAGCCCCATCCTCCCTTCCACTGTCCTTCTCTCCCTTCACCCCATCCTTTCAGTCCATCTTCCTCCCAACATAGACACGTCCTCCTCATACCTGACTGATACCACAACTCCTTTACCACACCCCTGTCCCCCATGACCTCCCCGTCAACATCCTTACCCCAGCGCCATCAAAAACACTCGAGCCTATGCAGGGGTCTCGTGGGTAAGAGGCGTCTGTGTGTAAGGGAGAGAAAGAAAGAGAGAGGGAGGGAGGAGGAGAGAGAGAGAGAGAGAGAGAGGGAGAGAGAGAGAGAGAGAGAGAGAGAGAGAGAGAGAGAGAGAGAGAGAGAGAGAGAGAGAGAGAGAGAGAGAGAGAGAGAGAGAAGAGAGAGAGAGGAGAGAGAGAGGAGAGGGAGGAAGGGAGGGAGAGAGAGAGTGGTGGGGGGGGGGGGGGAGAGAAAGAAAGAGAGAGAGACAGAAATAAAAACAGACAGACAGAGGGAGCACCTCAACGAAATCTCAAGAAAAGTCCAGAAAAAATCTTCCTTTCTCCTTTTTCCTCCTCTTCTAGAGAGTTGAGGTTATCTGTCAGTTTGCGATCCAGCGGCGGTATGCAGATGGATTCTAAAATCTGCATAAAAGTCAAAACAAAAATGTTGAGGCTTCGGAGTGAGGAAAGTGAGGGGTTCCTGTGAGGGGTGAGGTTTCCTTTTGGATTCCTTCCGCTCCGACTCCACGACTGAATCCTTTTTGGCGATGGATGCTCTGTCATAGCGGCAGACCCTCCCTGGCGGACACCTCCACGTGGCAAGAAAAAATGAAATCAAGTTTACTGCTCCTTTATTCCATTGCTCTGATAGGTGTGCGCCGCTGAACATGGGTGAGATGTTGTACATATGTTGGAGTGCATGCTAACACATATACACACGCACACGCACTTGCCACACACACACACACACACACACACACACACACACACCACACACACACACACACACACACACACACGCACACACACACACACACACACACACACACACACACACACACACACACACACACACACACACACACACACACACACGCACACGCACACGCACACGCACACACACGCACCACACACACACACACACACACACACACACACACACACACACACACACACACACACACACACACACACACGCACACACACACACACGCACACACACACACACATACACATACACGCACACACACACACGCATACCTCCACACACGAACAAAAACTAACGCACACATAAACAAACACACACACATACACATTTTGAAACATTCTAGATGAAAATCATAAATGATTCCATGCCAACACAAAAGAGATCATATAAAACAATCAAACAACAGAAAGACAGAGAGAATGAAACAATGGAAACAAACAAACAAAAACGAGTAAAGATGCACGTAGCAAAAAAGTACATTGCCTAAGACTTTAAAGCAGACATGATGAAGCCGAGACAACGCCACGGCCAGAAGTCTAAGCGCGCAGACCTCACAGGGAGACGATAAACACCGCCTTTGCCGTTCCTCCACAGACACGGAGGAGGGGGGGGGGGGGTAAGAATAGACACCTGTCTGCGTGCTTGCCTTCCCGGTCCCTAAAACCGCGGCCGCCTTGCTCTACGCTGCTTGCTCGGGCGGTGGAGCGACTCCTTGATGATTTGCCGGTGGAGGAGGAAAGAAAATGGAAAGGGGAGGAAAATGATTGATTCGGTTTTGGTGTTTCTGTTTTCACATATTCGGAATTTTGATGGTTTGTTTCTTTGCTTGTTATTCAGTTTTGTCTATTTGTTTATTGGTCTGATAAAGCTCTCTTTTTGTTCAGGTGTCTGTGTTTGTCTGTCTGCTCACCGGACACCTATCTTTCTCTCTCTCTCTCTCTCTCTCTCTCTCTCTCTCTCTCTCTCTCTCTCTCTCTTCTCTCTCTCTCTCTCTCTCCTCTCTCTCCTCTCTCCTCTCTCTCTCTCTCTCTCTCTCTCTCTCTCTCTCTCTCTCTCTCTCTCTCTCTCTCTCTCTCTCTCTCTCTCTCTCTCTCTCTTCTCTCTCTCTTTCACTCTTCCTCTTTATTCTCATCTTCCTCTCTCTCTATTTCTTATTCTTTCTTTCCCTCTTATTTCTTTCTCATGCTCTTCTTCTCCCTCTCCTCCACTATCCTCTCTCCCTTCCAACTTTCATTTTTTTCTTGTTTTTTTTTTTTCTCTCTCTCTGTATTTGTTTGATTCGTGTAGTTATTTCCCTAAATCCATTATCCTTCGTTAAGAAGTGCTGCACGAAACAATCTTGGTGTCAGGACCTAATTAGAGGTGTACGTCACCCACACACTTAACTTAAAAAGGAAGAGAAAGAAATATGATGAAAGAAAAAGCTGCCACGGACTTGCCATAATCTAAGCTTTTAATTTTATGACCC
>NW_020868966.1:231924-239424 GCF_003789085.1 Penaeus vannamei
CGTTTTCAGTGCTACGTACTCTCCGCCTCCACCTCTACCTCTACCACTTCCTCCAGCCTCCACTAGCACCGCACCGTTCTCCACCTCCACCACCACCTTGCCCTTCCACCTTACTTCCTCCTCTCCACCCTCCCCCACTCTTATCACCCCCTCACCCCCCTTCCTCATTCTTATCATCCCCCCCCCTTCACCGACGCATACGCTATGAAAGGCTCTCACGGGTATCGGGTGTTCGCTCTCTCCCTCTCCCTCTCTCCCCTCTCCTCTCCTCCCTCCCCCTCCCTCTCCTCGTGGTCCTTCTCGTCCGTCACCCGCCTCCGAGGGCTTTTCCCTCTCTCTCATATTCCTTTTCTTTCTTGTTCTCCTTCTTTCTTTCTTTCTTTTTTTTCTTTATCGATCATTTTCCTCCTATGTCTTGATTTCTAGTTCTCTCTCTCTCTCTCTCTCTCTCTCTCTCTCTCTCTCTCTCTCTCTTCCTCTCTCCTCTCTTCTCTGCCTCTCTCTCTCTCTCTCTCTCTCTCCTCTCTGTGGGATGTGAAACTTGAGTTCTCCTTCTGTGTCTCTCTCTCTCCCTCTCTCCTCCCTCTCTCTTCCGTCTCTAGTCTCTCTCTCTCTCTTCCTCTCTCTCTCTCTCTCCCTCCTCTCTCTCTCTCCTCTCTCTCTCTCTCTCTCTGCTCTCTGTCAATTTGATCTCTCTTTCCTCTTTCTCTCTCTCTCTCTTCTCTCTCTCTTCGTTGTTGTGCGTGTGTGTGTGTGGTGCGTGTGTGCTGTGTTGTATGTGTGTGTGTCTCCTGCTCTCACCTCTGCCTCTCTCCTCTGTGGTGTCGTGTGTGTTGTGCTTGTGTCTTGTGCTTTGGTGTGTGTGTTTGTGTGTGTTGTGTGTGTGCTGTGTGTAATCTTGTCTCCGCTTTCTCCTCTCTCCCCTCATCGTGTGTGTGTGTGTGGTCCCGTGTGTGGTGTGTGTGCTGTGTGTGTGTTGTTGTGTGTTGGTGTGTGTGGTTGTCGTGGTGTGTGTTGTGTGTGGTGTGCGTGTGTGTGTTTCCTCCTCTCTCTCCTCTCTCTCTCTTCCTCTCTCTCTCTCTCTCTCTCTCTCTCTCTCTCTCTCTCTCTCTCTCTCTCTCTCTCTCTCTCTCTCTCCTCTCTCTCTCTCTCTCTCTCTCTCCTCTCTCTCTCTCTCTCTCTCTCTCTCTTCTATCTATATATTCTATTTATATGTGTGTGTGTGTGTGCCCCGCGTGTACGTAAGAAATGCATGTATATATACACATGTGTGCCTTTATATGTATTACAAGAAGAAAAGAGAAGATTATATACTGCATTATATACTGAAACAACAACCTTCCCTCCACCCAGAAGCACAATGAACATGAGCAAACATAAAAACAACAAACACAATCATCTCAAACAAGCAAAGAAAACAAAACTCGCACGTCTGAAAACTGCCCCCTCTCTCTCTCTCTCTCTGGCTCTGTCTCTGTCTGTCTCTCTGTCTGTCTGTCTGTCTGTCTCTCTCTCTGTCTGTCTGCTTCTCTCTCTCTCTCTCTCTCTCTCTCTCCTCTCTTCTCTCTCTCTCTCTCTCTCTCTCTCTCTCTCTCTCTCTCTCTCTCTCCTCTCTCTCTCTCTCTCTCTCTCTCTCTCTCTCTCTCTCTCTCTTCTCTCTCTTTCTCTCTTCTCTCTCTCTCTCTCTCTCTCTCTCTCTCTCTCTCTCTCCTCTCTCTCTCTCTCTCTCTCTCTCTCTCTCCTCTCTCTCTCTCTCCTCTTCTCTCTCTCTCTCTCTCTTTCTACTGAAAGGCACGTAGTCCTCCTGCCTGGAAACCGACTCGAGACATCCCACAGGAAGGTCCCGGCGAGGGTCTTGAAGGAGGCGGAGCTTCTCGTCTCGAAGATCTGACGAGTTCCGGTTCGAAGTTTGGTTCGAAGGGAGTTTCGAGGCTTGTTTGGAGCGGTTGAGCTTGTGGTGATGCTGTTGAGAGCGTGGTGATGGGGAGAGACAGTGAGTGTGAGAGGGTGGGATTGTTGAGGGTGAGGTTGGAAGGTGGTGATGGGGGAGAGACGGTGAGGGTGAGGGTGTGAGATGTGATTGCTGTGAGTGATGAGGTGTGAGAGTGTGATGTGAGGAGATGATGCTGGGTGAGTGATGGGGTGAGGGGTGAGAGTGGTGTGATGGGGGAGAGACGGTGAGGGTGTGAGATGATGGTGATGGTGAGATGTGGGGTGTGGAAGTGTGTGATGAAGAGAAGGACTGTGAGGTTGAGGGTGGGAAGGTGAAGATAGTGCATGGGGAGATGTGAAGTAAGACAATGCGGTGATGGGGGGGGCGGATGATGATGGTGAAGTGGGAAATTGAATGGAGGATCGTGGAATGAATGCGCAAGGTGATGGTGACAGCGAAGGTTGTAAGTGAATGTTTGAGGGCAGGAAGATAATGGTGAGGATGGTGAAGGCAGCGAAATGATGATAATGATGATAGCGTTGATGATATGAGTGAGGATGAAAATATTACGACCGTTTCCAGTGATAGTGAAAGTGATGATAGTTTCAGAATTTAATGGTGATTGATTATGGAACCAGTGACCATTAGAAAACTAAATAATTTCATAATAATACAGACAAGATAGATATATACCCATGACATTTCCAGCAGCGAGGATGGTGAAGATGGTGAAAAGAATAATAATAATGATGTAAATGAGCAGACGACACGAAGCCAGAACGTTTGCAAAAAAAAAAAAAAAAAAAAAAAAAAAAAAATCCTTTGAGCCAGACCGATAAATAAATCAATATCGTTCTATTTACCTTTTCCTTTTATCTATCCTCCTCCCTTTTGCTGTTTATGTTTCTTATTTTGTTTCATTCACATTTAATTTCCCTTCCTTTTACGCTTTAGTCACATTTTTTAAAAGGTTTATTCATGTTTTATTCATTTCCTTTCTTTCTTTTTTGAGCAGTTAATTTTCTCTTCATTTACCTATCTTATTCATGTTCTCTTCTTTTACTTTCATTATGTTATTGTTTTTCCTTCCATTCATTTTTCTACTGTTGATCATTCTCTCTTCATTTTTTTTTTTTATGTTGATCACTCTCTTTTCATTTATCTTTCTTATGTTGATCATTCTCTTTCCATTTATATTCCTTAGGTTATTCATTTTCTCTTCTCCGTTTATTTAACTGACTTACTATTCCATTTCTTTTCCTCATAGAATATTTCCCCCTCTTATCCTTTCTCTCCAATTTTCCTTCTCCTGGTCACTGGATTTAATCTCATTACTTTAATACCTTCGTACGCTCTTCCTTATTCTTTCTCCTTTGTATTCGTTCTCATTTTCTTTGCCTCCCCCTTCGTTATTTTATCTCTTTTTCTTTTCTTTCTTTGTCTTTTTCCATTCCTTACTTCCTCTAGCTTTTATTTATGTTCAATCTTCTCTTTGTTTCCCTTCCTTCCTTCTCCTATTCTACTATTTTTATTTGTTTATTTATTTTGATTGTCATCTCGATTTGCATCCATCTCCTCCTTTCTCCATGTTTCTCTTATCTTTCCCTCTGTTCTTTCGTCCCTCTTCTGTTCTTTCTCTTATTTACACTCACTTCACTCCCTTTCCTCTTCCTTTCTATTAATTTACATCCCGTCGTCATTACCATTATCATCACTATTTTTAAGTTCATTATCATTATCATTACTATTCTCTTTATCATTATCATTTTCATTATCATTATCATTGCCATTATCAGTATCAATATTGTTATTATCAACTCACCGTTATCAAGTTTTGATTTTACAAATTTCACACCGTAATAAAAATAACCAACACGTTTCACAAAAAGCAAATGAATTTATGCATGAAAATCACAACCAGCATTTACTTTCCGAGGGCGAACGCAAAGCTTTGCACGGTGTACACATTAATAATCATGAACATCAAAAAATCATGACGTTACTTTTCGTCATCTGCTGTCATGGAGACTATGAATAGTCGATCCAGGCTATTAACATAAACCTTCAAAACGCATAAAAAGGGACATTTACAAGGAATTTCTTTTGAGAGAAAATATTGTAAGTGCAGTATGCAAGCGGATCATAAACAGTAAATATCGATTATCTGCAATAAATGACATTAAAGAAGGGAGTTAGTAGTTTTCACACGCAAAGCGTCTGGAGTTATGATATATTGAGTTCTAGCGGTCAACATATTTCGCATGCAACACGAGAGGGAAAACTTCTGCAAGATATATCACCAAACATATCGTACTGGAGAAGGCTTAACATACAGCATTCGTAAGTATATCGACGAACATCTTTACCGGATGATAAAAAACATGAGGTATATCATATTTTCGAAGACAGCATATTCTGCCTGCAGTGATAATCATTTTAATCTATAATAACTAAACATATCATATAAGGAAGCAAATACACTTAAAACTCAAAAATCCGCAATCGACGAACATTATGCAAACGACAAAAAATTAAGCAAAACAGAAAAATAAATAAAAGAAAAGAAATACGAAATAAATGAAAAATGAAACCCAACCTCGCGTTCACTGCCATTCCTTCATGTTAAAGGGGCTGTCAGCGTGCAGTCCCAAAGTCGATTTAGTGTTCATTTAAGCCAGTAATTGCAAAAAGCATCAATTTGTTACGGAGACTACAACAAGCGCGCTATAAATGCGACCCGACATCATTCAAATTCAAATTCAAATTCAAATTCTTTATTACATTTGAGCTTACAGAATATATAAAGCGCTGCGTGAATTTATAATCAATAAAGAACATCTCTATCTGCATATCTAACTGCCTGTCACACACACACACACACATACATATACACATACATACACATATATATATATATATATATATTATATATATATATATATATATATATATATATATATATATATATAAATATATATATATATATATATATATATATATATATATATATATATATATATATATATATATATATATATATGTATATATATGTATATATATATATATATATATATATATATATATATATATATATATATATATATATATATATATACATGTATGTGTGTGTGTATGTATGTATGTGTGTGTGTGTGTGTTGTGTGTGTGTGTGTGTGTGTGTGTGTGTGTGTGTGTGTGTGTGTGTGTGTGTGTGTGTGTGTGTGTGTGTGTGTGTGTGTGTGTGTTGTGTGTGTGTGTGTGTGTTGTGTGTGTGTGTGTGTGTGTGTGTGATGTGTGTGTGTGTGTGTGTGTGTGTGTGTGTGTGTGTGTGTGATGTGTGTGTTGTGGTGTATGATGTGTGTGTGTGTGTGTGTGTGTGTGTGTTGTGTGTTATATATATATATATATATATATATATATTATATATATATATATATATATATAATATATATATATATATATATATATATATTATATATATATATATATATATAATATATATATATATATATATATATATATTATATATATATATATATATTATATATATTTGTATATATATACATAATAGGATAGATACACAGAAAAAATCACAATTGTTTACCGGACGCGCAACGTGAAAAGACGCCGGCCTGAAATGGGTCAGCGGCATCCCTCCCGCGGCCTTTATGCAAATTAAGACAGCTGCAAAAGCATTTTATGATCAATGGAAACTTCTACCCGGCCGTTCTGCTGATAAATCTTATTTTGGATTTCCTTCCATGCGTCAAAATGGTTGTGCTCGAGATATTGTATCTTTGTTCACTGAAATATTTACATTTCTTTTTGGTATGAGGGAAAAGTTTGCAGTCTCGCTGAAAGAGAGTATGTTCTTTCTTGTACATGTTTATGCATGTGGGTATATAACGTGTATAGATATTGAATAGGTTTATATGATGGTGTTTTGTGTGTGTGTGTGTGTTGTGTGTGTGTGTGTGTGTGTGTGTGTGTGTGTGTGTGTGTGTGTGTGTGTGTGTGTGTGTTGTGTGTGTGTGTGTGTGTGTGTGGTGTGTGTGTGTGTGTGTGTGTGTGTGTGTGTTCGTGCAACCATAATAATATAACTGGAGAGATTATATAACCAATGTTTAATATAGAATAGCCAAATGTGGAGTAATAAATGAAGTTTCACAAATCTCGGTAAAATATAGACTTCCCAAGCCTTCCCCGAAAAAAAATTGTACAAAATATCAAGATTCCCGCGTCACACATCAAACACTTAGTTTACATCATCCGGCATGTATTCACAATAAAAGAGACTAAGGAAATCCGATTATGAAAGAGCTTCTCGTATTTACAGTAACGTAATACTTAGCACTGTTATTGCCGAGGCTTTAGGCGAGGTAAGGATTAGCAGAGAAGTTACTGCACACAAGTTACTACACACGACAAATTGGAGGAGAAAAATATAGACAGCAGGGTAGAGTGTGGAAAGTTAGGAAAGTGGAATAAACAGTGCGGTGAACGGAACTTTGGGAATAAGAAATAGAAGGAGAGGTGCGGGAACAGGGGAGAGGAACAAATTGGGTGAAAGAACAGTGTGGGGAGTGAACATTAGGGTAGAGAACAAAGACCAGCAAAAAAGGAAGAAAGAGAGAGAAAGAAAAAAAGTGGAGGGAGTGAGAGAGAAAGAAAGAAAGAAAGAGAAAGGAGGAGAAGGGAGAGGGGAGAGATTGAGGGAGGAAGAGAAGGCAAGATAGAAAGAGCAAAGGAAGAAAGGTGCGAAGGTGGGAGAGAGAGAAGGGGAATAACACGCAGAGAGAGAGAGAGAGAGGAGAAGAGAAGAGAAGAGAACAGAAGAGAAGAGAACAGAAGAGAAGAGAAGAAAGAAGAGTATTGGGTAGCGTGGGAGAGAAGGAGAATAAAACACAGATAAAGATAGATAGAGGGTTAGCGATGAACTGAACCCACAGCGTATATCGGCGAAATTCGGGCGTTAGGAAAATGAACATGTGGATATTTGGCCAAGTGGATGATTCGCGAAAGGTGGCGGCGAGAAGACACTACACTGGCGTTTAACCGCGAAGATTCAAAGTTATGAAAGGAGGTTAAGAGAATTAAGGAGTCCCTGCGTTCTGCGAAAGAGGGAAGAGGCGAGGAGGAGGATAAGTGAGGGGCAGTGAATAATAAGTGAATAGGTCATAAACCCAGGAAGGACGGGATTTGGAGCTGGGTTGTCAGCCATTTGCGCAGAAGGGAGGAGGTGAGAAGAATGATAGATTGGGAAGGGGAGAGGGACGGATTTTCTAATAATGAATGAAGGAGAAATAATGAAAATCATATGATAATTATGAAAATTAGGCGCGTTTCCACTCTAGGTGTAGGGGGGGGGACTGCGAGAAAGAGGTTATAGGCTGTATATGTGTAGGAAGGAGGGGGAGTGGGTGGGAAGGGGGCCCGCTGAATATTGAATGAATGAATGGATGGCCGACCCTCACCTTTTCCCTACCATTCCTCTACTTAAGCCGCCCCTCCCCCCACCCTCCCCCGACACCAATTCCGCCATACTCCCGTGAATAACCCCTCCCCTC
>NW_020868966.1:244424-246924 GCF_003789085.1 Penaeus vannamei
CCCGGCTATTTCCATTTGTATTTTGTATTTTCACCTACTTGTTTTTTGTTTTTGGGAACCATTGGATGCCACTCTCATTTTATTTTTATCTCTCACCATTTCCCTTTTTATCCCTCACTATCTCTTCCAAAGTTTCTCAACACACTCCTATCACTCTTTTCTACTCTCTTCAAACGATCCTCACTCACGACAAATAATTTTTCTGTCCGTTTTTCTGCCTCTTGTCTCTTGCATTGTCAATGAGTCAGACGCTTCGGCAAGTAACTTCTCGGTACCTGTGAACGTGCTGACAGTCAAGGGGCTTATCGTCAACAAACACTCTGTCTTTGGTTGACTTTCCACTCCAGATGTTGCTAGAAATGGATGGGGCTGATGTGTATATTACACCGAAGGGGTTTGTTGTTCGCCTAATGTAAAGAACGTTTCCGAAGGATAAAATGTGAAAAGAGTGATGGAAAGTGTGCTGGAAGTGTTCTCATAGGAATCGTCGTCGTGCAGTGATCAATTCCAATTCTGTTCACTGATTCTTGATCGAATCAAGTGGCGGCCTGTATCCCTTTCGCAATTCAAACAGCAGTTCTTAATACATTTTACACCGAGAGCATTTGATCTGTTTTGATTGGATACGTTTCTCACTCCTTGACTGACGCTCGTAGAATCTGAAGATAAATTGCATCTGGAGCATCCTTAGGACTCTTCCGGTTGTGTGTCTGTGTGCATTTGCGTATATATGTGTTTATATGCACGTGAGTCTCTCTCTCTCTCTCTCTCTCTCTCTCTCTCTCTCTCTCTCTCTCTGTGTGTGTGTGTGTGTGTGTTGTGTGTGTGTTGTGTGTGTGTGTGTGTGAGACAGAGGGAGAAAGAGACAAACAGACAGACGGAGAGGCTATCTGCGTGTGTGTGGAAAACCAAGTTAATCACTGCTGAGGATGCTGTTGACGCCGATGGCCTCCCAGCTCAGCACTGTCAGGCCTGGCTTTGACGGGAGGGGGTGGAGTGGGGGAGGGCTGAGGGGGGCAGGATTCGAGTGGTGTGGAGAGAAGGAGGAGGGTAGAAAGGGGATCGAAGGGCGAGAGAGAGAGAGATAGATAGATAGATAGATAGAGAGGGAATGAGAGCGAGAGAGAGCGAGAGCGAGTGAGAGAGAGAGAGAGAGAGAGAGAGAGAGAGAGAGAGAGAGAGAGAGAGAGAGAGAGAGAGAGAGAGAGAGAGAGCGAGAGAGAGAGAGGAGAGAGAGAGAGAGAGCGAGAGAGCGAGAGAGAGAGAGAGAAGGAAATGGCAGACAGGGAGTGAAAAGGGAATAAGAAAGAAAAAGAGACGGGAAAGCAGGGAGAGGAGCGGAACGGAGAAACGTATGAGACGAAGCGAAAAAAAGAATAAAACTGAGACCGCACTGGAAAGGATTGGAGTTGGTAGGCGGAAAGAGAGAGGGATAAAAACGTTACGGGAGGATAAGGGACTTAAGCTCAAGACAAAGAAAAACAAATCTCCCACTTTGCTCCCTCCCTTCCATTTCCTCCTCTTCGTCTCCCTCTGTTTATCTCTCTGTCTAGTCTCTATGTCGATCTATCTCCCTCCCTCCCTCCTCCCCCTTTTTCTCTCTTCTCTCGCTCTCTCTTTCAGTATACATACATGCATACACATACATAGATTATGTACACACAGACATACACACACACGCACACATATAGATGTGTGTGTGTGTGTGCGCGCGTCTAAATCAGAATCCTTTTGTTACGCACATTGGCGGAAATATGTATAAGGAACAAAGTAAATGAAGAGAAGAACAAAACGAAGAAAACGAGGAGACATGAGGAAGTGAGGATCGAAGGAACTCGAACGCGACCTCGAGTGCGAGTCTGGGTGTCAGGAGGTGTCAGGGGTGCCAAGGGTCGTCACAGGAGGCGGAAGTGGTCCGATAAAGTGTCGCGGGGAACCTGTGTTGACGGAACATCACTCGCTCCCTCGGCGGCCATTTCCGGGAGGGGGGGGGGGGGGATGGAGGTACCTGAGCTATGGTACGTCGGTAGAGGAGGGGAGGGGGGACTGGAGGGAGGAAGGTGCGTCGGAGGGGGGGGAAGGTAGACTGATGGGTAGGGTTAGGATGAAGGTAGGGTGGATTGGGAGAGATATGCTGGTAGCGTAGGCGGATTTTAATCTATATATATTTTTTTTTCGGGTGGTGGTGGTGGGGGAGGGGTATGGCAGGAGAGCGGCAGAGGGAGAGGCAGGGGGAACCTAGGAGAGAAATGGGGTGATAGATATGGGGTGAGATGGAGAAAACGAGCGGGGGGAAAGTATGGGAGAGCTAAGGTAAGGAGGGACAGTGTTTCGCGAGGCAAGGAAAGCGGGGAGAGAGAGGCAGGGAGCGGGGAAGGGGGGGGGGGTCGAGGTAAGTGCCGGTGGGAAGAAGGGGTCCCACCTGCGGGCCTCCCTTAAGCGACCGAAATAAATCACACGTTTAAGTAAATGCTTCTAAGATGTGTAAATTTCTCGCTCT
>NW_020868966.1:250172-260172 GCF_003789085.1 Penaeus vannamei
TGGAGGGTGGATGAGGGAGCAGAATATTCTCTTGGATCATGTCTATGAATTTGAATTCACAAGTTTCAAGAGAGGAGTTAGGTGGGGAGGTCTGAAAAACAAATGTTCCTTTGTGAGGAGAAGCATCATAGTTATTTGAGGAGTAGAGGAAGAGGAGGGTGCTTGTGTTTGTGCTTGTGGTAGGCGAAGAGTGGAACATTTAGGTTGTCAGGTGCAACAGGTAAAGTGAGGTGGGTTAGGTATTTGAAAATTGGTAGAGATTGGAGTATCTGGATTTAGACGAAAAGGAATTTGACTGAAGGAGAGGGGGAGTACAGGTAGGATGATTCAGGGTAGATACTGAGACATCTTGAGATGGGAGGGGAGCATAGCAAAGGACAGTTTTGGAATAGACAGAGAGAGAAAAACCTCACCGTTGTGCTTCCTGTCTGGCCTCAGATAGAGTGAGGCCTTATCTGAGAACTGCTTCCTTAGATTCGAGCTTATAGACAGGGCAGCTCCTATAAAATACATCATGGGAGCCAACACAACTGACACATGTACTTGACTGAGCAGGGTAATTTGAGTGGTCATGACAAGAATGGGCAGATAGAGGGCAATGGTCCTTGGAGTGAGTGTTTGGCTGGGTGGCCAAAACACCTACATTTCTGACATTGATGACAGTCTTTACTGTCAGACAGGGCAGACACTCCATCAATATAATCTTCATGGGGATCATGACTACAGAAGATAATCTGGCTTTTGAGAGGAATAGTGTAGCACAGTACTGCCATAATCATAATCAACATGGCAGGCAAGAAGGTAATTTTCATAGCATGACCAGTTCTTGTCATAGATACGACAATCGGTTGGGGAGACAGAAACAGTTCCAGTACAAATATTAAGAGGAGTGAGGTTTGGCAGGAATGAGTTTGCCAGTGAGGTCAGTCAGGGTAGATAGTGCACAAGCCATTGTTGGAAGAGAAGGGTATTGTCAGAGTAAGGGGCAATAGCCAGAATCACAAAGAATCGATCCCACCTGGCTGGGCCAAAGAGAGTACTCAAAGGTTGGGAGGAAAATGGGGTGGTGTGGGGAGAGGTAGTACTGTGAGGAGGACAATAAAAATGAATAGTAGTAATGTGGGGGAAGGGGTGGACACTGAAGAAGACTGTGCAATAGGAGATGGAGTGGAGAATGTTGGGAGAGAGGAGTGGTTGCTTTTTTGAGGTTGACTAATGACCTGGGTGGGTGGTTCGGAATGGATATTGTCGTCAATAAACATCGATGAGGGAGTATTAGTATCAGTGGTCGGGGCTGTGGTTGTGGTCAAAATCAAATTTAGATAGGCTACTTAATGAAGGGGTACACCTTAAAGGCCTTAATAAAGGTAAAAAATCTTCATTATTAGCCATAGTGAACCTGAAATATGTGGGGAAAAGGCCTACACCTCAGGGTCCCCAGAAGAGATAAGGGCTAGGCGATTAACCAAGGGTATACTGTGCCCATGGTTCCTGGAGACCGTTCATGACTGACACAAAGCCACCCTTTCATCCCTTCAGCATGGCTCTCACATCTTAGGTAGTGGAGAGAAGGGGATAAAGAAGAGAAGGAAAAGGAAAGGGGGAGAAAAAAAGACCATGCAAAATTAGTTGAGGTGAGGGCGGAGGCCCAATGTAGGGGTAATCCTCTAGCTTGGGCCTCAGTCTCTCCCTATGACAATAATGAGCAAGGGCGGGGCTGAAGGGAGGGGTCAGAGGAATGGCTTGCCAGAAGTGCACAAAGCATTTGGAGGGTGACTAGATTCAGTGGGCATTTAGGAAGGGATCTTGCATTATTTCCATCAGTAAACACAATGACTGGAAGAGTGCCAGCTCCAGAGAGGGTATTACTTCCATGTCCAGGATCCTATTTCAGCTTGTGACCGATGGAGTAGGGTGTATTACAGAAAACTAAATATTTAAAAAAGAATTAAAATAAAATGACAAAAATGACATGTTACATATAATCATTGTTATTGTACTGAGTTATGGACTTGTTTGAGAGATAATATGGAATCTGTACAAAGAAACCAGCCTTTTACCACTTGGATACAACATATGAAATGACAAATATAGACAATGGAAAATGGCATAAAAAAATGCTTATCCAGAAAGAGATAATAACATTGCAAAAGTGAGGTAAACAGTCTTTACACCACTTAAGGAAGCCTAATGCCTGGATCCAATGGGTTAATAAAGAAGAATTAAAGGGATAACTCACAACTTACCTGATGGACATTTGATGAATAAAAACTTATGTCTTGACGTGTAAGCTTATGATGATAAGAACCAAAGAACTGTCTTGCAGTGTATCCAATTCAGTTTTCTACTTAATATTTCTCTCTGATTTATCTGTTCTTTCTTAGTCATTTTTTGTGATGTTCATTATTCCTTTGTTCTGTTTCTCTCTCTTGTATTATAATAATTAATCTTAAATTTTTTGCTTGCTCTTCAACATACCTTGATTTAGTAGGATATATCAGAATAAATGCAAACTAGGGAGATTTACAGAATTTTTTTGATTTTATCAGTTGATATAAGAGTTCAATATATAAGATACTGAGTAGTCTTTCTCACAGTTAATAATTATATATTTTCACCGCTATTGAGGAATTAAAAATGGACAGTTCTTTGTACTGCTGTACAGCTAGAACCACTCTTGACATAACAAATACTAATTATTAATATTCCTTTTAACAACAAGATTTTACACCATCTCGTTTAATTTGAAATGGAAGGAATACATAGGATATTATCAAATAACAGCACTTTAGGTCTGCTTATATAAAAAAACAATCAGAGAGAGGCCCATGCCTCTCACATTCAACATGCTCTAGAAAGCAGAAAATTTATGTTCAGTATATCAGTGTGCAAAACATTATTTAATCATTGCCTGTACTCAATTGCATTACCTAATTTCCTTATGATGCTTATGACAGTTTTTTTTATGTTTAAAGATAACTGCTCTTGTAATATAATCCAGAGTAATGCAAATGATAAACAGTTGAAGCAAATAAATGTGCTATACATCTAAGGTCCTATAGCACTATGATAAAGTATTGTGGTGAAATGGGTATATGAGTTAATAATAAGTATGAGGTGTGTTACATGCAAACGCTAATGATGTAAATTGGACATTATTAAAGGAAAGGGTTAAGAGTATAGGGCGACAGGATGGAATGAGGTGTAGTTGTTATTGGGGAAACTAGAGTAAAATTGCTTTAAGGAAAAACTGGTAAAAGAGCTGTTATGAAATAATCAGTGGCTAATACTGGTAGAGATGGCTGATAGAGAAGTAGCAGGAGAATAGTCAGGGGGATGAGATAAGGGACCTGGAGAAGTAGGTGACGTATCAGGAAGAGCATCAGGAGGGGATGAATCCAGAGAGGGACACTGTTGTGCCAGAAGGTATTCACGTGAATATCCTGGTGGGAGAGATAAGGACAACAGAGAACGAAAAGAGAATGGTGTACATGGAGAAACTAAGGATGGAGATTGTTGGGAAAGATTAGGAGGAAGAGGGATAGGGGGAACTTGCAGGGGAGGAGGATGGATATTGACAAATAATTTGAATGTAGAGGGACTAGGAATAGAGAGATTGGAGGGTGGATGAGGAACATTTTCCTGGGTCATGTCTATGATTTTTTGGATGTCTCCAAGAATTTATGGAGGGTATTTGGGTAGTGGAAGTCTGAGAAACAAAGGATCTCTTGTGAGGAGGAGAAGAGGGGATAGATGTTCGAGGAGCAAAGGAAAAGGAGGGTGTAGGAGAGGATGTGGAAGGCAAAGATGGAGTAGAACATTTAGGTTGTCTGGTACGACACAGAAAGTGAGGGGGAGGGAAAGTAGGTATTGGAGTGGTAGACACTGGGGTATCTGGATTTAGAATGGAAAAGGGATTTTACAGGGGGATAGGGAGAGTAGTGGTAGGATGGTTCAGGGTAGAGGGAAAAGATTACTGGGGGAGATGCAGGAACATCTTGTGGAGATTGTGTGTGTGTAGTGGGGGGGGGGTGCAGGGTGAAGGACTGTTTTGGAATAGGTAGAGAGAGAAAAACCTCATTGTTGTGCTTCCTGTCTAGCCACAGAGTGAGGCCTAGTTTGAATCTGAGAACTGCTACCTCACATTCGAGCTTATAGGCAAGGCAGCTTCTATAAAATACATTATGGGAGTCACCACAGCTGGCACATGTATGTGACTGAGCTTGGCAATCTGAATGGTCATGACTAGATAGGGCACATAGAGGGCAGCAGGCTATGGAGCGACAGTGTTTGGCTGGATGGCCAAAATGCCAATATTTCTGACACTGACGGGGAAGGGGGTCAATATGGTTAGACATGGTAGGACAATCCACCAACATAAACTTCATGGGGAGGTCATGTCTACAGAAGTTAATCTTGGCAATATTGACATAGGACTCACGCTGGCCTCTGGGAGGAATAGTGTAACAGTGTACTGCGACTGCATCATAATCAGCAAGGCAGGTAAGTAGGTCACTTTCAAAATCTGACCTTGTTCTTGTCATATAAGGGACAATCAGTCAGGGGGATAGAAACTGTTTCAGTACAAGTATTAAGAGAGACATGAGGTTCGACAGGAAGAGAGACATGAGGTTTGGCAGGAATAGGTTTGCCAGTAAGGTCAGTTAGGGTAGATTGTGCACGAGCATGGTATTCTGATGTAACTGAACGACTGGAGCAGCCACAAAATGTAACTTTGCCTACTTTTTGGAGACATTGTTGAAAGAGAAGGGTATTCTCAGAATAGGGGGCCGTGGGGGAATCACAAAGAATCGATCCCACTTGGCTGGTCAAAAGAGAGTACTCAAGAGATTTGCAGAGACAGAGGCAGAGAAGGACAAGGGTGGGAGGAAGATGATGTGGTGCAGAGAGTAGTACTGTGGGGGGGGAGGACACTAAGGATGAAGAGTAGCAATAAGGGAAGAACACTGTGCAATAGGAGATGGAAAAGAAAATGTTGGGAGAGAAGAAGGGGTGCACTTCAGAAGTTGAGTAATAACCTGGGTGGGTGGTCCAGAATGAATAGAGTTGTCAGTACACGTCGAGGAGGGGGTATTACCATCAGTGGTTGGAGCTGTGGTCAAAGGAGGGGCAGGGGTCAGAAAACCACCAAAATCGAAATCAGATACTTAATGAAGGGGTATGCCTTAATGCCCCAATTAAGGGTAAAGAATCTTCATTATTGGCCTTGGTAAGCTGAATAAAATGGGGAAAAGAGACAGTCTACCCCTTAGAGTCCCCATCAGGGCTAGGTAATTAACCACATTCAGCCAGGGATGGCATATGTACATGCCATGTCAACTACGTGTTTAATTTAGTAATTGTTTATACACATAGGTGGCTCCAAAATTAGTTTGCCACCCTTGAGCCAATTGCAGGAACTAACTGTCTCTCCTGTTTACATTTATCCTTGACTTTCAATATTTCCTGGTAATTATAATTGCGGTTTGTAATGTCAGTAACAATATTGTAATTATGATGTTTATAATAAAAATAACTGTATCAATATTGATACCTTTAATAAAAAAAAACTTTTTTTCCTGCAAACACAAGGAAAGGTGAAATCAGGTGGTCATAAGGTCTTCTAATTGACTCCTCTGTGGCTATGCACTGGCAGAGACATCTCTGTGTAGAGACTGTTGACAGAACAGTACTACAGTCAACAAAAAATTTTCCCAACGACATTGGGTTAACCAAGGGAATACCCTGCCCATGGCTCCCAGAGGCTGTTATTGACTGACATACAGCCTTCCATCCTTTCAACACGGCTCTCACACCTTAGGAATGGGACAGAAGGAGTTGAATAAGATATGGAAGAGGAGAGGAAAAGAAAAGGCCAAGCATATTTAGTTGAGGCGAAGGCTGAAGTCCAAGGTAAGGGCAATCCCTACACTGGTCTCCAGTCTCCGTCTCAAAAGTCCCCCCACAACAACGAGCAAGGATTGCAAAGTTTAAGCAACTGTGAACTTGTTATATAGTATAATGCTTACAAATATACTTATCCTCTGAATATTCCAAGCTAAATTTACTCTGGATTTTAGAGAACCAAGCAGACTTACTACAAAGTTTTATACATTTCCAATTCTTTTTTTTTTCTTTTTTTTTTTACTATTGAATGACTAAGCAAAAGAGGGGGATTCATTTAGATTTAAAAGGTCATATCAAACAAAAGTGGCTGTCTGTTGTGTTTATTTCTTGCACATATGGTAGACTGCTTTAGACAATCAGGTACATGGTTGTGCTGGAGTAGTCTGTGTGACTACCAGCAATGGGTTGTGCTGCAGTGGTATGTGTGCCCCTCTGCAATCGACAGTGCAAGGGACATCCACACACCCACCAGCAACTGGTTGTGCTGGAGTTGAGCAGTCATCCTAAAATGAGCCTTCACTACATCCTTATCTCTCTCTCCCTTTCCTTAAAAAACTCATTGGCCTTCATATCTTCATATATACTCTCTAGAACCATCAAAGTGAAAGTCTGTAGAATGACTGCTGGACCATTGGTGATTACATGTTACTGGAGTATTGAACTTGAGAAGCATTGCTGTTTATAATTTATGATTTTATTTACAAATGCTGTATGTATAAAAAATTACAAAAATGTCAATGCTAGCTACGACTAACCAATCTCCCTGAATCACTGACCAAAGCAAAATTTGGTTCAGAATCTTCAGATCTTGGCCAGGTGATTGCTGTAGCATGCTGAAGACAAGAAAATGCTTGTCATATTAGTTTTGATCTACAATACTTGGCATACATTACAAGTATTAAATCTATCAACTCAATGACACTCAAATGAGACAAAAGTCCAATAGCCAATTAATTAACAACCTAATTTCAGAATTGCTCCTACTGTTATTCAGTGGTAAACCCATAAATGCAATATTAAGATTCAAATAAATGCAATTTTACAACTAAATCTTTAAATAATAATAATAAAAAAGAGAAGATAGCAAACATACAATCACAATTTACACATTAGTTCTACACTCTCTTTAAAAAGGCAAAATATATTGATTTTTAGATAATTTTCAAAGCACCTCTTTGCTACTATTATTTTCCACCTGTGACCTGGCTACCCTTGCTTGTTCTTAGCACTTGCTTGCTATAACTCAACTTTCAAGGACAAAATCCTCATCTAGGGATCCAGGTTAAGTCACTGTCAAATCCTTTCCTGGTTTCCGCACTTAGCAGTCCAGTTATTACCAAGTTTGAAACCTTGCAAACTATGCCAGTGGACTGAATGCCACTAGAATTCGAAAATCTAAGAGGACTGAGACTGGAGAGCCAAACTTTGGTTTTGTGTTTTTTAAGACATTCTTATAAGAGTATTAAGCTAATTAGTCTTTGCATACAATTAAATAAATACTGACTTACTGAAATATTTTGTGCTGGAGTACTATTCAAAATGAGAGAAAAAGATGAATAAAATTAAATAAACCCCTTTCTTCATTTCTTTGTGAATAGAAACATGTTTAACCCCTAAACTGCAAATAGCAAGATGAACATCAACCCTAACAGAGGTAACAAAGAGGAGAAATTAAAATAACTGATTCATGATTTTCAAAGTATGGTTCTTCTCAAAATGCAGAGAATATTTTTTTAAATGCCAACAAATAACTAAGGAAAAACATTTCAGAGTAATCTTTGTTTCCCATTAGACTGCTGGAAAAGAGAAAATAGGTATTTATATGGCAAAATGTTTTAAAGCTAAACAAAGGGGAGGTAGCAGAAAGGATGACGGGCGACTCCAAAAGACGCATAAACTCAAGCCAAAACATTCCCAATATGCGCCACATTTAAAAGTCAATCTCTCTCACTAGAAGTTCCTTAAAAGGCTGCCAAAGAGAGCTCTCATGAAGCATGTTGCAGTTTAAGGGTTAAATTTTTATATTTTTACATAAAAGACTAATTATTACAACAATCAGATATCTGAACAATACTCATGAATGACATTATAATTAAAACCTTGTTGTTTGCAGTTCATTACATAAAAAAAATTATATATATATATAATATAATATATATATATATTATATAAAATAAATACGTATAATATATATATATATATATATATATATATATATATATATATATATATATATATATATATATATATATATATATATATATATATATATATATATATATATATATATATATATATATATATATATATATATATATATATATATATATATATATATATATATATATATATATATATAATATATATATATATATATATATATATATATATATATATATATATATATATATATATAATATATATATATATAATATATAATATATATATATATATATATATATATATATATATATATATATATATATATATATATATATAATATATATATATATATATATAATATATATATATATATATATATATATATAAATATATATATATATATATATATATATATATATATATATATATATATATAATATATATATATATATATATATATATATATATATATATATAATATATATATATATATATATATATATATATATATATACATATATATATACATATATATATACATATATATATACACATATATATATATGTATTATATATAATTTATGTCACTTCCAGCATTGTGCCTCTTCATAAAGTCAAGTTAAGACTAAATAAAAATCCTCACAAACAAAATGTCAAAATGTTTATCAATTACTCCACTTTTACTATAATTCTCATACCCGTCATCTTCTAAACACAATGGTGATTTTATGTTCAACTGATTCTCTGTAACTCAAGACAAAACAGTAACACCTGAATTTCATTATTGCTTGATTTCAATAACTCAAACATATTATTTAATTGACGCAAAGCATATATAATTTCACTGAATATATTGTCAAAAATATGTTTAAGAAATCTTATATAATCATTCTTCAGTTACAAAAACTCTTACAATTAGAATTAAATTTATGCTAATGATTCAGTCAAATTCCTAGATATTAGAAAAAGACAATCTTATGTGCACTTTACAGAATAACATTAATAACATATATGAAGAGGAGGAGTGGTAGTAATAGGTTGTAGAGGAGTTGTACTAACAGGAGGAGAAGAATGAAGGAGGAGGAACAGCAGCAGGATAGGAGGGGAGGCACAATGGGAGATTAGAGAGGAAACACACAAAGTGGTGGTGGTAGTGGAAAGCAAATGATCAAGAATAGGATTACAGTTGAAGAAAGAGAGAAAACGTAAACAGCATTTTTTTCTTTTACAAAGTATCCATCTAAATAGAGAGAAAGAATGAAAAAAAAAATTGTCATTACAAAAAAGTAAAACTGTGGAAAAATGACATCTAAGATCTCTTCTCTTCACTGCTATGACATCCAACTGATAGATTACCTATCTTTTAAATAAAAAAAATAACAATAAATAAAAAATCTATACTGTAATCAGTGTTTGCTTGAATTACAAAAATATTTTCATGGAATTGTGGTAACTGCAGAAAACATTTCCTACAAGAGGGGGTCCAAAGGCATGGGCAAACAGGGGAAATTGGCAATATCATTGATTTTCCATTTAAACAATTCCTTCCTTTTCTTTCAAATGGTCAAAGCAAGAACTATATACTTCAATTACTCATGTGTCTGCAAATACACAGTTGGACAAAAAATATATATATATATTTTTTGAGTTCTAAGAATTACATTTCTTATTTTAATCAATTTCGTATTTCAAGCACTTCCTACCATTTTCTGACTACTTATCTAACCATTACACTTCTACTACAAGCTGCCAGCTCTTAAACTAAAACTGTCACTTCATGCCAAAATGTTCACCAATTATAGCAACAAAGGCACCTGACACTGAATGAACCACTGAGAGGGCCTACAGCTGATGACATAATCTAAAGCAAATCTACAGGTTTTCCTTCCTACAGAAAAGAAAACGGAACCCTTCCTCCTCTTCGATTCTC
>NW_020868966.1:275172-280172 GCF_003789085.1 Penaeus vannamei
ACTCCACTATGTATTCCTAAATACAAATTTTAGCATAACCTACTGTATTCAAAAACTTATTTTTTTATAATCTATGACAATCAAGGTAAGATTACCTGTTACAAATTATTATAAGCTAAAAAAACAATAACACATAACCTACTTTTCCCAATATAAGAAAAATAAAATTATTGAGAAACAGTGTTCCCAAAATGCTGCCTTTACACAATATGTATCAACTCTACGCACAATACAAGTTTATCCAAAATAGTGGCAACAGACCTGACCTGACCTGACCTGACCTATATAACTGACGGCCGAAGTGTCAGTCACCTGCTTCCTAAACCAACAACTTTGTACTCCTGTTTCCTTACAAACTTCCTTAAGCCTATCAGAGGTAGAAGAGGGATTTAGTCTTGAAGAAAAATATTTCCATTATCTTAAGCAAATAAAACTATAAAAGGTATCCAAGGAAAAATAAGCAAAACCATGGGACACAAAAAAGAAAAAAAAAAAAGAAAAAAAAAAAATACAAAACAAAAGTTGTTACAAACTACAGGAACTACACAGACACAATGACTACTGCAATACAATATAAAACTTGGGATTTTGCCAATCAGGTACTTTGTTCTGCAAGTGACATGACAGTACTGGGCTCCTCTACATATATCTAGAGTGCATTTTGTAATTTGGTCACTGGGTTACCATTCTCTGTTCATTTTTCATAAAATAAGAATGGAAGCACCTTCTGAGAGACTTTTATACCATCCAGGAAAACTACAGTTCTTTTCCTATTTCTTGAAAGGTAAAATAAAAATATGATTTTATTCTGTTACTATAAATTTCAGTACCTGGGGAAGATGAATAATCTAATGACTCAATATTGCAGCAGACACTTAAAACTAATCTGGCACTACATAAAAGGTCATGAAAATAAGCATTTTCTTCTTAAAATGAATTTAAAAACGGTTTATATATATAAAATAATTACTATAATTAACATAAAAGGAGAAAAAAAAGAGTAAATGGAAGAAAAAAAGGGGGGAGGGACTTGATGCCAGTGGTCTTCATACCTCTTCGGAAATCCACTAGATATTTCAGCATACGGTCTTCCTATTTATACATACATACATGCATACATGTTCATATCATCTTACAAGGAAAGAAGAAGTATATGAAGATGAAGAAAAAACAAGAACCCTGCCTGTTTATGTTAGACTACTTCCATGTGCACTTTTAATTCCTTCCCTGTGTAAGTCAAGGTACAATCTCTGCTTGTATCACAGATTCCGCATCCACTATGGGAACACTTGGTCAAAACCTGGCAGTGAGGGCAGAAGCGAGGCAGTTGTGGTGACTGCGGCACTTGTGGTCGTGGCGGCAGTTGTGACAGCAGGAATCTCACTCCCTTGAGGTTGGGCCAGTGGTGTTGCTGGGGAATGCACCGACCTCCCAGAAACACCTGAAGAGTCACCCGAGAGGAGCTCTGCTGACATCATTCCTTCCTGACTAAAGTCCCCACTCTGGGACCCTGAGAAGAGGGATCTGGTGTGCAGAGACTCTCTAGAGAAGCTCTCCTCCTGCCCTAGCATCACAGTCTCCTTTTGGTCATCGGGTGGCATGCGCAAGAGGGCTGACTCCAGTAAGCTTCGTTGGGACTCTACTTCAGCACGCTGAGGCCTGCGCGCCTCCAACAAGGATGTTCCCGACAAGTTGATAGATCCTGATGGGAAGTACATCCCCAACATCTTGCTGAGGTCATCTCCCCCTGGGCCAATCTCTTCTACGCTGGGTTGCAGCTCGGGCTCCTCCTTGATGCTCTCTTCAAACAATCGGAATTCTTGTTGGAAGTGGGAGGTGATGAAACTCTGGCTCACTCCTGCTCCGAGGCCCTGTAGCACCTGAAATACTTGCTGAGCCAGAAAGGCCGAGGGGACCTGCTACTGGTCAGTAAAAGTACCATAGGCAACTGCTGGTGTTCAGAGGTAGGGGGGGATGAGGCAACACTTGCACTAGGAGATGGTGCTTGAGGAGCAGAGGATGACCCAGGAGTAGCACTCAATTCCAAACCTTCCATACGACTTATGTCCAAAATTCCATGACTTTTCTTTATGTGTCTAACTAGGTGGTCTTTTCTTCCAAACTTCTGTGGGCATAAGGTACAACTAAAGTCTCGTTTTCCAGTGTGAACAACAAGGTGTCTTTTAACATCTTTTCGGTGTTAAAAAACGACGTTCACAGTGATCACACTGAAACTTCTTTTCACTTGGACTCTTGACAGACCGAGATCCAACATGAACCTTAAGGTGGTAGATAAGGCCCTGTTGTTTTCAAACATTTTTTGACAAATTTTACACTGAAGATCTCCTTCTTCTGCAGCATGCACTGCACAATGTTTTCTATAGGACATATAAGAATTTCTCTTGCGCACAATCAGGCCCTCATCACATTTGAACTGTTTGTTTGGGTCATGAATCTGTATATGATTCTTCAAGTGGTCCTTGCGGTGAAAACTACGCTCACATGACGGGCACTGGTGCTGGCGCTCAGTCGTGTGGATTAGCTGATGCCGCACTAACTTAAAACGAGATGAAAATGCCTTATGGCAGAGGTCACAAGAAAAAGGTCTTTCCCCCGTATGTGAATAAGAGTGCTGCTTTAGCTTCCCGGGGCTATGAAAAACCTTTTGGCAAACTGTACACGTGTATCCACTTCCACGCCCCCTAGGGCTGGACCGCGGGCTTCTCCGCTCTGGAGAGAGGGAGAAGACCTCTGACTCCTCTGATTCAGAGGTGGACGCGGGCGACTTCAGCTCCTCCTTGACACTGGTTTTAGCCTTCTCTGGCTGAGATGTGGGTGGCTCAACCTGTGGTGCTTGACCTCTTACTGAAGTAGAGGGCGTAGGAGTTGGCTGGCTGCTGGCTTCCCTCCTGGTGCTTTTCTTCACCTGCTTGCCCCGAGTGGCTGGGGTCTCACCTTTCTGTGTTATCTGAGCCCGGGAACAGCGGTGATTTGACAAGCTGCGCCGACTGCTAAACACAACCTCACACCCCACGACAACGAAATCTGAACGAGTACGAAACTGCCAAAACCCCTCTGAAACAAGTAAATACAAAAAAAAAAAAAGAAAAAAAAAAGAAAAGAAAAGAAAAAAAACATATGAGGAAAGGAAGCAGAAAAAATGTGTTATGTTATGTTAAATTATGCTAAAGGTCAAGTTTTATCTACTGCATCCCCCCCTCCCCCTCTATAAATTAACACACGAAAAATCCAACAAGTATCATTTAACCTCCCAACAAAAAGACAAAATAAAAAAAAAATAAAAAAATACATTACCAGCAAGTATTCTTGTTCCCATCCTCTCAGCATAGTCCTTTGAAAACCATACTTTGAGTTCACATTGTGCTGGTATTTCCTGCAAAGAAAACACAAATTGTTACATACTGCGAGTCCTGGTATATTATCATAATAGAATGAATTTCTAATGTCATTTTCTTTAACCCTTTGGACCTGGTTGCATCACGGAAATCACACTGCTGAAAACACGGGCAATGGGTTATGTAAGTGGCTAACATTCAGGGGGTGAGGTGCGTAGGCCAGGCGCGCACGAACACCCATGACTGTGACAAGACTGTACCTCCCCTTTGAAAAATTATTTTGTGTAAACTTTTTCAGCTTTATCACCATTTTCCAATGCCCATATTTGTCTTTGATTTACTTTATCCAGATGGTAATAGTTTATTTTCCTTGCACAGAATCCATATCATCTCTCTATGTAGTAAATAGCTCAGTGCAAGAAAATAAAGTATGGAACATTTGGCTATTTCTGTCATATTTCTCCTTTTTTGTCATTTACAATTTCATATAATACAACCTGCGCTGCTGGTCACAGCAGCCAGGAATACAGCATGCAGCATGGAAATGGTGTCCTTCCTTGAGCCAGTGTTCTTCCAGTGACTGCTTACGCACGTTACATTCCACATTTGTTAATCGATGGGAATAATGCTAAAGCCCACTTCTAAGTGCCAAATCACACTCCAAGAGGTTTGTGCACTCGTGGCGAGTCTTTTCTGTCACCCTGACCTTTGCTCATGAAGGAAAGTCACCCAGGCCGTAGCCAATTTGCCTACCTGACAGCAGGTTCGCATCATCTGCCCCTTGGCTCAAGTTTTTTCTTGACATGACTGCAATGTCATCCAGTTCCAATGGGTTAAACATGATGCTAAGACCATTACAATTTTATTTGTTGCTTCTCAGATTTTCTTAGAAAAAAGAAAGAAAAACAAAAACAATTGGAGCCAGGAAAAGAAAAGGGGGGGGGGGAAGAAAAGAAGAAGATGGAAAAAAGTCAAAGCTTACAGAACATATATGATAATAGGATTATTCAAGTTTTCAGCTTTCCATGGCACATTTTATGCCATGAATCTCATCTGTTGATCTATATGATTCCAAATAAAGAATACTGTTCTTGACTGAATTTATGCGTGTTGGATTTATTACTATTATTGTAATTTTTGTTTTGTATGTCAAACCAAAGTTTAATAAGCCAGTAACATTAACAAAAAAAAACAAAAAACCTGTACTCAAACATCAAAAACCTGTACAACTGTTTGCTGTGTCAGGTCCCTTTCCACTGGCTTTCTGTTGTCATATTTGGCATGCAAACTTTCAGCTTTACAAAGAAAATATCGATCTCCTCTACTGTCTACATGCTCTATAAACTAATCTACAACTAAACTCTAAACAAAAAGAAACTCATATTTTAAAACTAAAAGTCAAGTTTTGTTCAAGAGTTTTGAGTGGTGCACACCAGCACCCAACAAAACCTTCGAAGGTGCCATAATGTATTGGAAGATAAGATGCTTCCTGATTGGTAGTCCTCTAGCATGTGACTATATAGAAGTCCTCTGATTGGTTTCCAGCAGCATGTGTCTCTGATAGTGGTAATATTTACAGGTTTGCATAAGCAAAACCTGTAGTGGTTTCTGGTCTGGCCTTATTATTATAATTTTTTTTATGCA
>NW_020868966.1:285172-287672 GCF_003789085.1 Penaeus vannamei
GAAAAACAAAATGTGACTCACTCTCTCTCTCCATTCACACACACACACACACACACACACACACACACACACACACACACACACACACACACACACACACACACACACACACACACACACACACACACACACACACAAGCTCACTCACAAACACACACAAACACACACACACAGAGGGGAGGGAGGGGGAGGGGGGGGGAGAGAGAGAGAGAGAGAGAGAGAGAGAGAGAGAGAGAGAGAGAGAGAGAGAGAGAGAGAGAGAGAGAGAGAGAGAGAGAGAGAGAGAGAGAGAGAAATTATTGTTTCTAAATGAATAGTGGACATGAAAATATATCTTAATATCTCAAGACAAAATGTCAATCACATTTTCAGGCAAACCTTATCTAATCTGCAGACACTGATTACTTTATATCGAAACATATTAAATCCGACATGGACCCCCAATTAAGAAAGCTGGACAATTACACCACTCCTGTTACTGTTCTATTTATTTTGACTGAAAAATACAAAATCATCTTTTTTTGTTCCAAGTTTTCTCGAACCTTAGTAAAATTGGAGCCTTTAGATAACTCACACTGATGCATGCAAACAATAATGACAAGCATGCTATAACCAATTATGATGATTAAGCTAACTTATCTCAACTCGTACCAGGTAACCCCTTATAACATCATGGCGAAAACTGTCCTCATACTTCGTCAGCACCGGTGGCTCGGATGGTGCCTTTGGACCCCAGATAAGAGGCAGGCAAAATCCAATAAATGATGCAGTGCATCTACCTTTGCCAAACCTTAGGTGAAATTTTACCCAATGCGAAAAGGTTAAAATAAAATATGAATGGAGTCTACACTTTTCAATCTACTACCCAGCTACCTGAGAGGGAGGATTACAGGATTGATCCAATTCTATTATGAAAATTCTATCGGTTTTCAAGTCAAGTTTTAATATAAATATTAACATAATCAATACAGAATAATCAAGACACTCTAATATTTGTTTGGCTGTATGGTAGGGAGCAGTTTTCAAGAGTCATAGGCCTTGATATCTTATGGGCAATATTGATAACTTGACTTTTATCATGATTTCTACATAGCTGATGTGTGAACAGAAACTGCAGCTCTTGCTTCCATGTACACATTAGCGCCACAAGTCCCATTTGTCACAACTGTAGTTAACTGCTGCTAGTATAAACAGTACTATTCAAAATATTTGTGCCATGGCTGTCAAAAGAGGCAGGATTTTTCATGCAACCTTTTTATATGTAGTGCCAACAAACATATCTGAAACTGTTTGGCAAGACTGTTTTTCTACAATTCATACATCTAGATATTTATAAATACATCTAAATACACATCTTGTCATTCAATTTGCTAAACAAGGACTTCATTTGTATAATTTACATATTCATGGCAATCTCTCCCCGTTTTTATTTGCATACGTATAGGGTAACTGTGATTACATTTTCAACTTTGCAGTATACTCTACTGCATTTGAGATATGACAGTGAAAATACACTTTCTGGTGTGTAAAACTGAGCTTTTCATATGTCTGCAACCGTAAAAGCATAAAAGAGTAACGAGGAAAAAAAAAAAAAAAAAAAAAAAAAGTCCAATTGCATTGGTATCGTCTGTTTTTGCTTATTTTTCAACTCATTTTGCCAAATTTTATGAAACATACACATTTTATTTAGACCTTAATGAGATCCCTGAGTTCAATTTTTATCAAAATCCCCCAATTAGTTTTTGATTTACAGAAAAAAAAAAAAAAAAAAGCTTAAATGTTTAATAATCTAAAAAAGTTACACAGGCATTCTGATTGTTTTTTATAAACAAATTCATCCTAAATCTGGAAAATGTGTGACACTTTTTTCAATTTCAACTTTTGTTGTTGTTTTTTTGAGAAATATCTTACCTTACGGAATATCCTACCAAGATGACTTCGGAATCCGAAAAAAGTGTTTTTTTCTAAGTAAATATTAGGCATCTTTTCCAGTGGCAATTAGGGTGTCGCGAAACGTGCCGCAACACCAAAAGGTGTCTCGTGATCGGAGGCGAGACAGGCCTCTAAGCTCCGCCCATTTCTGTGACATAATGGGAATGATCGCGGTTGACGGCTTGCCATTTTACTGTTCTGGTTATTTTTCTAACAGATAAACAGTATTTTGGAATATGATATCCACGATGGTTTTTGGTATCTTATGGTGGGGAGTGCGGTGTTATAGATATCCAATATGCATGAATATGCATGATATATCCGAAGTAGGAGGAATTCACCTAGCAACTCAATTAAAGTTAACCGTCTGCTCGATTCCTGTCACGCAAGAGGTGTCGCGTTTCCCGTAACCGCTGGAAAAGATGCCTATTCTATTTGCTAGAGTGTTCGAAGCCGAAATGAGTATACTTTCAAAATAACATTCATTGACGTTTTTTTTCCCTTTTCATAATTTTTTGGTATGAAAAATAATAGGTAGAAGAATAATCTTCTTACAACATAATCCTCT
>NW_020868966.1:290172-295172 GCF_003789085.1 Penaeus vannamei
GACATTGCCTTATCATATAATAGATGTCAAAATGTAAAAGTACTATTGAAATCATAATTACATATATTTGTCAAAGGGAAGAAACGAAAGTTATTTGGTTTTATGATTACCCACATTAAATTAGTCATTATTACCCAAGTCTCACAGAACTTTACTGTCAATACAGATTTTCATGCCAAAACTTCGTACATAATTTATTAATTTGAAATAAATAACGTGAGGTTACGATGTAGTACAGTAAGCTGTAGAAGAACATTTCTACATCAACAGCTTTGGATATATGCAAATTTTATCATAATCATTATACATATACATATACATTATATATATATATATATATATATATATATTATATATATATATATATATATATATATATATATATATATATATATATATATATATATAATATAATATATATATATTAAAAAAAATATATATATATATATATATATATATACATATATATAATATATATATATATATATATATATATATATATATATATATATATATATATATATATATATGCATATATATAATGATGATAATAAAATTTGCATTTGCATAGTTTTATATTTGTTTCATCCTGAGTGACTGCGCTAATCACTAGCCAATGTTAGATCCCAAACAAACTGTTATATTGCTAACAATAATTGTTGTGAAAAATAAAAAAAATATAGGGGTTATACGAGTAAACAATATGAAAAAGTTGGATTCTGATATAATTAATAGAATCAATTAATAAAAGTAGACTTCTGTCTTTGAATATGTTAAATATAATAGAAATACATGAAAATGTTATGACACATGCCCTGTGTCAGCAACAAATGCTGCTCAGAGATCTCTAACACAGACAATATGACACCCACAGCAAAAGGGTTAAGAAAAAAATCTAGTGCCTTTTTTTGAATAACTGCTACCACTGGGGTTTGGATGAAAAGGTAACAATGCATGGCTTGAAAGCTTTTTCTATACAACAATTGTTCTCAATCATATCTAGTAAGATGAGAAAAGAAAAGAAAAGAAAAGAAAAAGGAAAGAAAGGATCAATATTTTACGCTACTAATAATAACAGGCCCTATCCATCTGATACAATTTCTGTATGAATGATGACAAAGTAAGAGTATTTGAGCATTTTACATACCTACACTGACTATTTCCAAAGTGCCCACAATGAGAAAGTAACCCACTAGTGATGGTATATTTTGAAGCTGAAAATAATGGTTCCCGGGAGGCTTCAAAATCAGTGCACGGGGCTGGCCCACAGCGGAATTAGAGCGATCCAGCATCGCACCAGCGGGACGCCTGGCAATTTTTATTTTTCTGGTGTCACATATGCATGACATCCATTGTAAATGGGTTAAGATGCTGGTATGATATAAAGAACAATTCATAAATGTTTACCGAAAGCGAGGCCAATATCATGACCGACCAATATCACAACAGGACTGTTCACTCATGAATAAATAATCCAACTGTAACAGAAAAAAATCTCTATAGGCTGCATTTCTGTCTTATTACTGCTTAGGTGTAAAAAAAGAAAAGAAAAGGCAAAATGTATATACATTTGTAAAAGGCCATCTATGATCATTCAATTCATTATAGTTACTTTCCAAAAGTAAAAGGAACAAGCTACAGTTTCCCCGAATCCATAACTCTTTAGTGTTAAATAATAATAATAATAATAATAATAATAATAATAATAATAAAAAAAAAAAAAAAAAAAAAAAATCAATAAATAAAAATAAATAACTAAATAAATATATAAAAATAAAAACAACAGATAAATAAACATAAAAATAATAAATAAATAAAAACAAAGTCCAAAAGCGTACACAGATTTTAATTTTTTTTCTTTCTTTTTCTAATAAAAGTCTGAGAATTTTCAAAAGCAACATTAGCTGAAAATGCCACACACCATGCAATAGTAGGAGCATCATTATTGATTGGAAATTCATCAAAATGCATTCCTTCATTTCCCCTTCTAATTCATAAAATAAACCTATTGTGCCAAATACATACATGTCCACTGTGATTTTAGCTTATCAACTACATTTACACAGAGATGACTCCAAATATTTAGTCAACAAAGTGTCAATTACTAGTCTTATGTATCTCACGTAGGGTCATAGGAAAATATGGTGAGGTAGAGCTTACTGACAAGTAAATGTCGACAATGGAAAAAAAAAAAAAAAAAAAAAAAAAAAAATCTATTCACTATCATCTATGTATCATTATGTTAAGAGAGAAAATAAACCCCTTGTATAATTGTATGATACTGTTCCATAACTGGTAAACAACAAAAGTAATATACAGTTTGATAACCACATATGAAATATATGAAAAAGGGCAAACATATGATAGACCAAAACCCCTACTAAACAGGAAGCCTTGATAGTTCCATTTAAAATTGATAAATAAATGAATAAATAAAAACAACAGTAAAATAGATAACTGTTAATGATATCAATAATATCTATCTGCTATTATCATCATCATACTAATAATGAGTATCATAATCATCATCACTACCACTACTTAATAAATTACCATGTAATGGTGATAATGATGATGAGGATAATAATGACTATTTTATTTACAAAAATAATACTCTCCACTTTTTAACCATTCACAAACCTGAAAACCAGTAATTTAGACACAAAGAAGAGGTCCTGATAAAAAAAGGTTCTGTGAGATATAATCACATTCAAAAACTACTGTGAAGTAGACAAAAAAAGGAAGAGCAGCACAAAGTGGAGGAGGCACAGGAGAAGGAAGGGGAGAAGAAGAGAAATAAGAAGTGGATAATCAGTGGAAGGGTGGAAGAAGAAAGGGAGGAAGAGGATGAGAAGGTGGAGATTCAGTAATTAAATGACAAGGATTAAAAACTTCTCTGACTCTTACAAATTTGATTTCAATTAAATTAACAAAATATTCTTTAACCCATTGCTTCCGGATGATGTGTAGTTCCCGTCACGGCTGACTTGGTTGCAGCTACATAGGACACGTCATTCACATCATGTTATTATGATGAATGCATTACAGTTTATGCAGTTCTTTATAAGGTACCCTCTATGCACACATCACATGGTCTGGGGCATTGCCTGAGGGAGAATAAGATGTGTAATGCTCTGATTTGCAATTGTTTTGAACAAAAGAGCAATATTCAACACATAAATAATTTGCCTGCTATCCATGGAAGATGGCACAAACCAAAGAAGTGCACTCTCTTGCTGCTGCTGTGAACCTGTAAGTACATTCACCCTAGTTTACATGATCCGTCTCCTCATGTCAACTACTTAGTTTGTCATGTGGTGCTCTGCCAGTGTAACTGTCTTCAAGTATGACACGCAAAAGTGAGGTACTGAAGCAATAGGAGAAGTTGCCTTATAAATAACTATTTTTTAAAATATCAAATTACATTCCATCTGTCATACACCTATTTATTGAAATGTAATCTACTACAGGTTCGATATAGGAATTAAAATCAATATCATGCGTCTCTGAATGTGCGAAAAAAAAAAAATAATAATAATATTTTGAAGGTAAGTGAAACGAAAAGAAATCATAATGCTTTGTTGGTGCCAAGTCTAAAGAAGGCTCAAGAAGGAAACCCAACTGGCATACTCCCTGGAGCAGAGGCCAAATGTTCCCTAAATTCTCCCAAAGTCAATGGGTAAATCTGACTGATGCAATGAGCCTAACCATTTTTTCTAATAATGTATAAATTCACCACTAACTAAAAATAACATGGTTAAATAGGGTGGAGACAACAATCTGCAGGATAGTAATTGTGATCCTAATTATACCTGAACAACAAGTAGAATTACTATACCTCAAACTATATCACAAGCATGGTTAAAATACAATTGATGGAATAACTGCTACTGCCACTATCTGATGATGATAATTACAGTAATTGATTTCATTGGAAAAAAAAAGAATGATAGCAAAGAAGATGGTGATAATAATAATAATAAAAATCAATATATCTAACAACTGTCATAACAATAACAATAATAATAAAAATTACAACAATAATAATAACAATAATGATAATAATGTTGGTAATAATAATAACAGCAATAGCAATAGCAATAAAAATAACAATAACAATAATAATAATAATAATAATAATAATAAAAACAACAAATAACAATAATAAACAAATAAAAATAATAAAGATAATAATCCTCATCTTCATCAAAAAAACAAAAACAATAACAATATCAATAATAACAATAACTATCATCATCATAATAATAATAAAAATAATATTCATAATAACAATAAAGAGTAATAACAATAATAACAACACACAAATCAAACAAAAGCCACCAATGCATACAACCATGATGGAAAAATTACCCTCGCCTACCATCCCATCCATCACAGTAAAATGTACAAATCCTGACCCTGGGAACTATCAAGGCACACCTGTTGCTATAGGAAACCCGCAGCTCGACTTACCCGTGTGGGCGATGTCTTCCTTCAGCTTCAGGATGTGTGGTATAGACCGACGTGCTCTCGTGGATACCTCTGTGTCTGCCACTTTCGTCAATGGACCGTGTTCCTCGCAATCTCCTTCATGTCCTTTCTGACAATCCTCACACCCTGAAATCAACAACCATTAAAGAATTATTTTCAGCAAAGAGTTTGAGTGAGTTTGTGATTGAGAGAGAGAGAGAGAGAGAGAGAGAGAGAGAGAGAGAGAGAGAGAGAGAGAGAGAGAGAGAGAGAGAGAGAGAGAGAGAGAGAGAGAGAGAGAGAGAGAGAGAGAGAGAGAGAGAGAGAGAAAAGTGAGAGAGAGGGAGAGAGTAGAGGGAGAGAAAAGTGAGAGAGAGGGGAGAGAGAGGGAGAGAGAGAGAGAGAGAGAGAGAGAGAGAGAGAGAGAGAGAGAGAGAGAGAGAGAGAGAGAGAGAGAGAGAGAGAGAGAGAGAGAGAGAGAGAGAGAGAGAGAGAGAAAAGTGAGAGAGAGAGAGAGAAAAGTGAGAGAG
>NW_020868966.1:310172-312672 GCF_003789085.1 Penaeus vannamei
AGATATGGATACATTAAAACCTGATATAAACCTCCCCTCTTCTGACACTGGCACAAGAGGATGACAATCACTAATCGACTCGCACTCAGGAATCACTTACCCTGAAGACATTATTCTGAAAGAGATGCCTTCTTTCACCCTCCTGATAATGAAAATTGCTTCCTCTACCTAATGTCTAATGAGGTACAATCCTTGAAACCTCACAATTAGATGTTCACTAAACTGGACAACACAACAGTACCCTGTTGTTAATCACATGTGTACTATATAATTATGAAGTCAAATAAATTCTCAAAAAGCAAATGAAAGAGAGAGAAAATGGAAAGAGTGAGACAAAAAGAAAGAGAATACCAGTCTTATGCAGTCTTAACCTATACTACTTATCAAATTACAAAAGATACTGTAGCAGGCCTGGTGCCCAACCTGCACACATTGTACATTCCAAAGGTTGGCATCATGTTAGATCCTACATCCATATCCTGATTGGTTGGCAGTTATTACATCTTAAAATTGACTGCCAATTTCTGATTGAGCATACAAGTGCAGACAGCTTGTGGCTCACTTACTGGACTGATAATCTATGCTTTTATAGGCTCTGATAAAACTGTAACCTGTCAAGTACAGCCCTTGCAATGAAAAGATATTCATTCTTATTCATACCTCTTTCTGCATTTGTTGCATTGGAACACTGATCAACTCTGCTTCCTTTTGCTAATGAGAAGGTGAATGAAAGAGTGAATGATGTGCCTCATGCATAACAAATTTTGAAATAACATATTCCAAGGACTGGTGATCTTGACAAACATTCCATGAACTAACCACAACCACCATGATAAACTTCTTGTAAAAAAAGAGGCTTGAAGTAGTCCACAACCACCCATGATAAGGAAAAAAAATGCTGTGACTGCAAACTAAGATTAGGGACATATAGCTTCCTGAACCATGTCCCCAGCACTGGCCTAGAGGAAATAGACCCTAAGGAGGAGTCATGAAGAAAATCCTCATGTCATTAAGTATTTTTCAAGATGGAGGCATGATCCCTGTCCTAAAGGATCAGGTCATCCTATGATTTCACCAGGATATGGAAGTTTTGGTATGGGAGCAAAGTGAGCATATGAGTTGGAAAAAGTTCAGAATACATAGAACTCCTGAGAATCAAACTCTGCTGTGACGGGCTGTTTGTTGTATTCACAATGTTGCCAAGCAGATCAGACAGGAGAAATAATCAGAATGGTGTAAGAGTATTTAGCCATAAGACCTCCCTTATAAATGTGTAGGACTACCTACCAATCACACAGCAAAATGTTTCCCATTCAGAGGCATACAGGGTTTTGAGTACTCTGAAAAGGGGCAGCAATAGTCTAGCAGCAGATCTGAGGGATCTCCAAGAATGCATTCTACCATATGGACAGCCTCATCAGAGTCAAGATACCAATGATGGAACTCAGATGCCATGATCACTATCTGTCATCTTACCACTCCAAATCTGCTAAAGTATTCTTGCTGTAACTCCTAATAACCAAAGATAATCTACCTGGGATTTTTGTTTGTTTGTTTGTTTTTATGCACAACTGCAGGAACCTTGATCAAGTTTAGCCTTTCATAAACTGGCAGTCAGTTTTCCTATATTTCTTTATCTGCTGTTTTTGGGAGGTAGGGAGAGAGGAAGTAATTCTACTACTGTTTGGTAGTTGTCCCTTCTAGCCTCTACTCCCCATCACTCACACTACATATCAAAATCAAAATCTCCAGCTTTATCATCCAAGGGAATGATTTATGTCTACCCTGCGACCTCACACAAAACTGTCCTGTTCCTGTTCATGGTGATACCAAGACATTTGCCACCTAGAGGAAAGATGGAAAAATGAATAAACTTTAACATCTGCATGTAGAAGGGGCCTGTACTATCAGTCGGTATTATCATCTCCTATGCAGAAAGAACAATGAATATGTTCTTATTTTTAATAATTTCAGGTAAAGATTAAATCAAAATCACAAAGAACAACTGCCTCAATATATTCATTTGTACTATAAGGACAAATTCATCAGACAGTCCCCACTCACTCTTTCCAATTCTATATTTGATGGCCATATTTCCCTCTTTGAAGTTACTAATTCTAGTAAGAAGCCAGTACATTCGTGTATCCTGGTGTCCCACATGAGTATCGCTATGTTTTCCATCTATGATTTTCTTTCAATTTATACTCTTTTATGGCATAAATTTGAGGAAAGGATCTTAGCACCCCATTCTATTGGCCTTAACCCATTCACGATGGGTGTCTCACATATGAGACACTTGGCGTCCCGCCAGTGTGACAATGTATCAGGGCTTGCGCTCTGACCCAGTAGTGGGCCACGGCTCTGCCCGCGCGCCAATTCTGTAGCCACTTGGAAACTTTTATTTTCGGCTGCAAAATATACCGGCGTTACTGGGTTAAAATAAAAAGCTGAAGGGTATGAGGGAGGGGAGAGGAAGGGAGGAGGGGATGGAGAGGAGGGA
>NW_020868966.1:320172-335172 GCF_003789085.1 Penaeus vannamei
CCCCCTAACACCACCCCTTGAAACATTTTCCTTACCTTAATATTCATGGCAAGATAGAGCTGAAATTCAGGAGCACTGAGCAGATTTAGGCAAAGATTGGCACTTTCCGTAAAAAATTTCCTGTATTTGCGGTGTTACCATTTGTGCCTGCAGATTAGTTTTTGTACTGATTATTGCAACATTTTGTCCTCTACAAGAGTATCACATTCAATTTGCCGTAACTTAATGCATCCATACTGTAAAGATTAGCCATTGTATGTTTTGCTGGTGTCCTTATTGTAATTGCTTTTATTCTAATCCTACGTGTTCCTGGTTTCTAATACAGCCATGACCAGTATGTCAGATGAAGATTACTGCAACACCTACTGGCCTCAGTTGAGAGAAGCTGTCGATCGTTTATTGCAAGGGCCCCCCTCACCCCCACACACAGGACCTGTCATACAGTTTGAGCCAATGTATTCGGCAGCCTATAAGTGTGTGTGCCAACAGTATTCGGAGGCACTGTATAATGACCTCACTTCACATATAAACAAACATTTTCTCAAGGTTGCGGAAGATATGCAGGTAAGGAAATGGGGAGGAAGGGGTGATGTTTAAGAATGAGTACACATAGGCACATGCATATGCACTTTCACACTCACACTCAACACTCACACTCACACTCACTCTCACACTCTCATCACTCACTCTCTCTCACTCTCATCTCCTCTCTCTCACTCTCTCTCTCTCTCTCTCTCTCTCTCTCTCTCTCTCTTCTCTCTTCTCTTCTCTCTCTCTCCACTCACACCTCCTTCATCTCACTCTCTCTCACTCTCTCTCTCTCTCTCTCTCTCTCTGTCTCTCTCTCTCCTCTTCTCTTCTCTCTCTTCTCTCTCTCTCTCTCTTTCTTTCTTCTCTCTCTCTCTCTCTCTCTCTCTCTCTCTCTTTTCCCACCAGTTTCTCACATCACTCTCTCTCTCTCTCTCTCTCCTCTCTTCTCTCTTCTCTCTCTCTCTCTCTCTCTCTCTCTCTCTCTCTCTCTCTCTCTCTCTCTCCTCACTCTTCACTCACTCACTCACTCACTCACTCACTCACTCACTCACTCACTCACTCACTCACTCACTCACTCACTCACTCACTCACTCTCACTCTCTCTCTCTCTCTCTCTCTTTTCCCACAAAACAGGTTTTTTTCTGTGTGATGATAAATTGGTGTCAATTGTGTTTTGAATATTGGGGAAAAATATCCTTGTTAATCATATTCATAAGTATATATATATATTTTTTTTTTCAGGATGTGGATGATCTTCACCTTATTGACAGTTATTATTCTCTCATTCATCGTGTCATGTATAGTTTAGATGGTATCATTCCAATATTTACATATCTGGTAAGTGCAATTATCTCTTCTTATTTCATTTCATGGTATGGCTATATAAAGGGGGGGAGGGGGAGAAAAAAAAATGTACAATGGTTTTTGTTACTGTAAAATGCTATTGTCTAATATCAAGTGGCTTTATAATACATTATAGGTTGATAATTATGCTTGATTTTATTATTGTTATTATTTTTTCTTTCTTACAGAATAGGGTGTATGTAGAAACTAAATTATCATCCACATTACGGACAGAACTTCAAAAGATATTTTGTACAGCTGTTATTGACCCCGTTATAGCTAGGTTATTGGGTAAGTGCTGATACGCATATATTACATTCTTTTAAAAGTTTGTTTTGATTTCATAATGATACTGCATGTTTTTGTTAATGGTTCATGGTTAAAACAACTCAATGTGCTAGACATCAAGGTCATATTGCACTATGGTAAAGTATAGTAGCTAGAAGGGTTAGGAATGAGTTAATGATTAGGGTTAAATTAGAGGTTGAACAATACTAGAGGCATTATTGGTAGTGAAAAGGGTTGAGAGGGGGAACTGATGGGTTATAGTATAAGGGTAAGGAGTTAAGGGAGTTAGGCAATTAGTTCAAATGATATGGTATGGTCTGAGTAGTCCAAAACTTTTATATAATCATAACACACATGACTGAGACCTATTTAATAGGGAAAACTTACTTTCAGAATATGGCAATTGAGTTCCAAACGAAAATTAGTTGGGAGTTTAGTCTTAAAGTTCACTTTTAAGTTTTTTTTTTCTTCTTCTTCTTTTAATGCATTTCATTGCCCTACATTCATACATACTCTTGAATTTTGTTTCAGCATTGATAAAACACATAACTGAAGCTAAACCATTCTACGTGGCTCCACATGTTTTAGCATCTCTCGTCAAGAATCTTTACAAGTTAAGACCAGCGTATGCACAGACATATCCACAGGTTAGTAGTTTGACATGTTTATCGCTACTACTTTGTATTCTTTGATGTCAGTTATTGTTAATATTTACATAATTATATTTCAGTTTGTCAGAGCAGGTTTTTTTGATACTGATACATTTAAATTGGTAAATATGTAGCCATATTTTTTGGTGGTGTCATAGTAGGATATTGGCATTCAAATTTTTCATTTCGTAACAATTTTTAGCTGGTGAAACAGAAAGAAAGAAAAAATATCCAATCTTTTTCCACCTGTCTCCTCCACGACCATATGAAACCACCATGTCTGTGATTTTTGTTGTCTTTAATATTATTACTATTTATTTATATATATATATTTTTTTTTTTTTCAGGTATTTTCAGTTTATATCCCAGGTGTTCTGCCTGCAATGTGTGAGCACGAACTCTCAGACTACATTGTGGAGACGCAGAAACTCCAGGCCACCTTAAGACAGTCTTGGATCAATACTAGTTCTCAGGGAAGGAAGAGATGTTTGGACGAGGAGATGCTCACATAGCATGCTTTCTCTTCTTTTAGCTCTCTCTCTCCCAATTATTCCTAATATCGCAAGTGCAATTCTAATGTATATTCTTAGATTTATACTCCATATTGATGTTTAAGGAAAGAAACATTTATATATCGGTACATATATATATATATGTATATAAATGCAGAGTGTTTAAATATTTCCCACTTGATGCTAATCTAATTTTTTTTTTATGGTATTAGCATTTACTGAAATGTTTAGTGTAATAATTGTTATAATTGAAGTGTAGAAAAATGACATTGCAATTTTTTTTTTTTTTTTAATATGTGCCATATAGGTTTTATTAAAATTTATTTGAACATATTTATTTTTTATGTTATTAACAGTAGTAGTATTTTCTAAAAGAAAAAAATATATAGATTTCCAGCGGAGCAGTCTTCACTTTTGTATACTCTAAAAGACTTATGTTTTTTCCAAAGAACTGGTATAAAGTTATCTCAAAGAAAACATTCAAATGTATACCACAATTATCAAATAAAGGATATACTTATTTCAAAATTTCCTCTCAACATATCATGAATATAATCAGTTTAGAGAAACAAATTTTATCTAGTATATCTGATAATAAAAGAAAACAGCTCTGAATGTTTGATGTAAAGAAAAAGACTTTACTGGTTGTCATTTACTGAACAAATGCTACAGGTATGACTGGCCATAATATTTTTAAAGCAAATAATATACAGTCTTTATCAAGGTATTACAAGAACAGTAGTTGAATGCACATAAATCTACCAAAGACATTCTGTAAATTATGAAAGCCTGTTTCATTTAATAAATACACAGTACACTAGATCATACATCATACATAGAATGGGAAGCAATATATATATATTTTTAAACTATGAATAAGAATTTAACAAAAACAGCAGCAACAGTTAATAATACATACAAGAGAAGGTGAAAAGCAAAATGAACATATTAATGCTACAGGTCAAAGAAAATTACAAGAAATGCACCATCATTCATACAAAGTGAATGCAATACTGTGGTAACATAGATTGTGGGATTACACAGTCACTACACAGTTGCTTAGTGACTTACTATACATCATATCACTTGAAAGAAAGCTGGTGTTTCAGTAGTGATCTTGTCACAAGGAAAGCCCTGCTTGTAATTCCTTCCATATTTAATGAAAGACAAGTGTTTACATTACTTACTTCTACATACAGATAATTTTACATATAAACAAAACATATATACATGAAGACATATTCAGATATAAATCTGCAATGATTAAAAAGAAAGATATAAAATATGCAGCACTGCATTACATAAATGTGCATGAAATTCAAGACACCTTACTTAAAGAAAGAAAAAAGAAAGAAAGATTTTATCAATTCTATACATCATCATCTTGATTTTATATTTTCAAGGAAATAATTTAAAGCCATTAGATTAAAATAAAAATAAGAAAAGTAACCACCAACTGCGGGCAAGTTAAAATGATCAATGTATGCATGTTATCACACATTGTTACTAAATCCAAACAAATATGAAGCAACTATAGTACATATCAAAGAAATAAAACTGTTCAAGATCTATTATCACTAATATTATATACCTTATATGATACATTGAGAACTGACTAGGTAAACCTTATTTTTCTATGCAAGGAAACCACACAAGGGTAAATTTTAATAATTTTTGTAAGGTTGTTTATAGTTCATGAAGGGTTCATTTCTTTATATTCCATGCTGCTATTTATTTAAGTATTGAGACAATGCATCTGAAATATTTTAGATATTTTTGTGTTACTTTTGTGTTAAATATACACCAAACTATTCACATATTAATTTTGAGTACAATATTTATTCTTTTTTTTCTATAAACTTTGATTATTCTATCACAGGAGAATCTGCTCTTTTTTCTGATAAAGTGTTAAAAATGCAACTATGTACCCATACATAGTGCTTGGTAATTCTACAGTTTTATATACACATGAGCAATCATAACGTGTACAAAGAGGTGTGTCCTGCCTACAAAAATAGAAATTATCTTTTAGGATGTACAAGAGACTTATCTGGTCCCTGGTTTATATCTAGGCACCCTTTAGCATACAATTTATTATTCATTTTTTTGTAAGAAACTTGGCTATGGATAATGTTATATATCAGGGTGATGTTGATAAGTTTTCCAAAATATAAGGTAGACATTTTACAAGGGTTTACATGGTGAACAGATTACACATCTTTCTTCATTAAAAAGTAACACTCGAGTAAATCTGCTTTATCAATATTTTGTATGATATATATATTCATATATATATTTATATAATAACAGCAACAAGTAGCTGGTGTCATTTAAAAAAATGAGTGAAGCTCCACTCTACATCACAAGAATTATTAACTATATCAATTACAGATTCTGAAATCCTGTTTTAGGCACATGATGGGATGATGTACTACAAACTTTATCTCTATACATATACATCAAGATAAAAAGTATAATATTTCCAATTAAAAACAATTCACCTAACACCATTTCAGTATCCAGGAAAGAACAGGTTTCTCGCTAAACATTGCAAAGTTATGTGGATTCTTTCATGAAAGACATTAACCCCTATAGGACTGAAAAGGTCAGAGCTATTTGTGCCCACAGGACAGAAAAAACAGCAATTAAACAGAAAGGTAAAACAACTTACATTTCATGTCCTGTGTCCCAAACATACCTGAGTATAACGATTGCCGTATATTATCCTTTAGGGGTTAAAAAGAGGTTTCTACGTCAAACTAGTGTGCACATACATTTGCTATCTACCTAATCAACAGCTATTTAATAGTTCTGCTCTATTCCCCCCACACTCAAACTACTTCTAATAACAGAAAATCCACTAAAGTTTGTATCATTTTTTTGTTATAGTTGGCTGTGGTTTCTCTAGCAAGCCTCTTGAACATTTTATTCTAAATTATCAACTGGGTACAACCTTACACACTGTCCTCTTAAATGAACTGGATACCCTTCTTCCTGGTCTATACCATGGCATTTACATTTTTTTCAGTCTTATTGTGTGGAATCTTAGAAAGCTCAAGAATTTTTTTCTGACAAAACCAAATCACATGAACATGAAAACTGAGACTGTACTGTACTGTTCACAATATATATTTCTTTGTAAGCGGTTACCTATTCTTAGGAATACCTGTACATTTATCTGGCTTCAAATGCTCTTAATTTCTAAAGTTATTCCTCCCTCCTTACAAGATACTAAAATATATTCTTTGGTCTCCTGATAGCAGAATTTCATGTCAAACTATAAATAGTTTTTTGTCTTCATAATGAAATTTATTTTCTGGAGAAGTTTCTTTAACTTACAACACAACACACTATTCATTACTAATTTTCTTACATTTAGTTGAAACAATATTCACTGAGCATTGAACTTGTGTCTGAGTAAGAACAACTCATTTGCATATTCTTTTATGTGCATAGAGAAAAATTGATTCTCTGAAGTTCAGCTTGTGTACAATCACTTTTCTATCTTATCCTATTTGCTTGTATTCTATTACTCTTCAATCCAAAAGTTATTAAGTATTAAATTCTTAAAGACTGCAAAAAATATATCATTCTACTGGTACAAGCACTCTTGAGTGTCAAGTATTTCAGCCAAAAGAAATCAACTGTTATTACAACTGGGATAAGATGATTTCAGTCTTTATTCTAATGACTTCTGAGACTTTATTGATTTCCTATTTCCTTTTTTCAAGTTATAAGAGTAAAATGAAAAGAATGAGAAAAAAATGGAGATCATCTGATAAAAATGTTACTAACACAATTTGATAATTTCTACCAAGACAACATTAAGGATCACTAGCATTGATATATAATGATGTTATTCAAATTGATGTATACTTAACAAGAGGCCTCAAGGCCTGCCAGCAACTGCCTGTTTTTCTGGAAGTCACAAAAATAGTACAAGACTAATTCTTTAATGCTCTTCCCTCTTGCTTGCTCCTATGCTTCCAGACTTCTTTGTAGCATAAATTTTTTTCCCTTATCCCTTATATTTCTGAGAACAGGTTTGCGTATTGGCACTGTGTGAAGAGGAATATCCCACTCCAAACTGCTTTCATGCATGTGACTTTGGACATTCAAAATTTATCCCACTTCCCTCACCCAAATGAGTGCAAGTATGTAAAATAGTAAGTGCATTTTCACTATGAAATAAAAAAAGGGTTTGGAAGCCCTGTATATTAGCGTACTTACCTTGACATATGTTTGTTTGAAGTTATGTCATCTATGTGTGAAGTATTTTGAATCCACTAGACTCAGTTTCCCTGATTTACGATGCCAGTTGGCTGAGTTTCTCCCATCAGTCACATGTTACTTGCAATGAATACACATCTGAAGGTTTTTATTTCAATGGACATTCAGGCAGAGCAGTTACAAATGTATCCTTGGTTTCTCTTAAAGCACCACAACCAAGACAAATCAACATTCAACATTCTTTTATAATAATGTTTTTCTGATACATTCAGACAAGATGTCTGTCATTTTGTCATGCAATTCACTTTTTTAAGGAGGGAACTACAGTAGATTGGAATGCTCTCAATGTCTTTTTATATTCTGTGGGACAGGCAATCACTACTACCTTGCCAGATACTGATGAGTTTAAAAACAAATAAAACTGAACTATTTGGATGTGAACAATTCAAATTCCTTACACAACAGAAATTAAAGAAGAATATTATTATGTGAAATTATTTGCCATTTTAACAAGAACAGAGACCATGAGTCACAATAAAATAGTGAAACAAAGTCTAAGAAAAATTATTCATTCACCTACTCTTTGAATGAGAACTATGTTTGTTATATGTTTACTCAGTAGAGAATTTTCAAGAGTATCTCATGGGTAGAAGTATGTTTAAGCTTTAGAACCTTGTGCAGTCATATTCAGACATTTTTACAAGCACATCAATATAAGGTATGCCTATTTTGTACAAAATCTGATTTCAGAGCATGTTATTTATTGTAAGTCCAAGTTCCTGTGAATGATGTATAAATGCATAAACAAGTAATAAGCAATTTGGGATATTTTACATGCTTACCTAAAAGACATCTTTGGAAGACAGAAAAGATCTTTGCATTTTTTTTTTTTTAATGTATCTTTAAAGATTGCTGTTATCCCTAATATAACTGCTCATAATAAATAACCAAACAAGTTGATTATATATACTGTACAGTATGAAGGAATCATCAGTGATATAAAGAGCACTGTATGCTAAACTAGACAGTATACTAAAATTTGTTTTAATTCTTACATTTAACAAATGTTTGTATTATTGGCTCTTAGCAATTTCAGTCTCCTTTCTGCCTACACTAAATTAGGGCAATAATGTATTACTTGACTGACAGATTATCACATAATTTACTACCAGCTCCTAATTTTTTATAACTTGGAAGGCTTATCCCTAATGCAAAATTACACAATTCTGAGAAGCTTTCTCCCATAAGATCAAGAAGTTTATTGAATATGACAGGGACTGTATTTTAAGGAGCGAACAAAATCAATAAGAGTGGTTACATCCTATAAATTTTGTAATTTTTTCATAATGTGTGTATTATCACAGTGTTGTCCAAACATTTTTGCCTATTGTACCCTTTATTATCTTCTTGTACTGCTATGTACCCCCCCCCAGTCACCATGGCTAAACAAACAGTTTTATTTATGATAATGCAAAAAATATACTAATTATGAAAAGACTGCATAGCAGCAGTGTTGGTAAATAAATTCGAATTTAATACACAAACAAAAAATATAATTCATAGAATATGTGATCTTTCTGTGTGTGTGTGTGTGTGTGTGTGTGTGTGTGTGTGTGTGTGTGTGTGTGTGTGTGTGTGTGTGTGTGTGTGTGTGTGTGTGTGTGTGTGTGTGTGTGTGTGTGAGAGAGAGAGAGAGAGAGAGAGAGAGAGAGAGAGAGAGAGAGAGAGAGAGAGAGAGAGAGAGAGAGAGAGAGAGAGAGAGAGAGAGAGAGAGAGAGAGAGATCCTTGTTTGTTCACATACCCTTATGATCTATGTTGCGTACCAAGGACCCCAGTTTGGACAACACTGTATTATCCCATCCATGAGCCACCATACTGCCACACACAATTTTTTCTTCTACTGCTATAAGATGACTTTAAGCCTATTTCTGAGAGGCTATATTGGTTCAAATGATCACAGTTAGGTCCAAAAAAGCAAACAAATGTTTAGTGCACATAATTTTCAGCAACTTTGACTACAAATAGCACAGGTGCTTGCGGTGCCATTTCAAAATCCTTCAGAATTTTCCTATCTATCTTTATCGCATCTTAAATTCACCTTAACATTTTTCTTTAATTAAAGATATATTAATAAGCAAATAAAAAAAAGTCTTATTCCCAGAGTGAAAGTCATGTAAGTTTAACATCTGTTGGCACCAAAGGACTGCTCTATAAAATATTGATTGGGTATAATTTTCATCATTATGGCTTGTTAATAATTATCATATTACCAAAACTCTGCATGACACCCTTTAGTAGCTTGGTATCCGCCTCTCTCTGCTTGTCTATTTTCCATTATGCAACAATGAGTCCCCTTGCCATGTCTCTGTTATGAATTTTTCTGTCTCCTTTTTATCATCTTATTGTCCTTTTCTGTCTTAGTCTCCTTTCTGTGCCTATTTCCTCTAATCATTCATCTAGCTGAGTCTCATTTATACTGTTCTCTGTCTCAGTTTCCTAGCTTTACAGTACCAAGAATCTGAAAAGTCAATACAATTTTTTTCTTATGTGAAATAGATGCTCTTCCTATAGCAAATTAAAATGTTGAATTTATACTCTGTTCTTGTGCTGTGATAGATAGCCAGCAAGAAAAATCATGTTAACAGACAAACAATAAAATATAAAATTAATAATGACATCACAGTTTACTTACCTGTAAACAAAGAATTATTGATCTCAAACTGAATAGACATCAAAATAATGGTTTTCAGATGATGTATACTTACAATAATGAAAATCTGGTATCCCTATGACAATATTATCATTCTTACCTGCCTCTGCTTAAGTTATCTTCCTATCCTTACACTCTACAAACAAAACTTTAAATCTTGTACTTGGTGTGACATCACATGGGAGTCAAATGTACAGACTACTGAAAGTAACTTCTTCCATTAATATACAATGTCTTTTCATCTGGCCAAAGTCAGAGAGCATATAGAAAAATAACCAAACATCATTTAATATCTCTGTCTGTACTTTATACAATAAATTTACTGGTCTACACAACCAAACAAGATGTCACATCTACCCTTCTTTTTTGTATACAGGTGTGCTGTTTTACTTTTGGTTTTGTTGTATGATAGTATCAAAAAGAAACAATGACTTTCAACTATGGCCTCTTATCAACAGAACAATGAATTTCAGTCTAAAAGTTATTTTCTCAAATAGTTAATGTAACTATTTGAAGTACAGCATATACACAGCCATAAGTGAAAACAAAATTCTTCTTTCTTTCAATATTACCACAAATATTTGGCATATTAATGTATCTACATTTTCCTACTTTCCCTTCAAACATCTATCTGTTAAAGCCCTCTCATGTGGTATGTGCTATCTTTCCCAAGAAATTCATTTTTCTGTATGAGCTGAATAAGACTTTTTGCACCTCTGTTGACTATTAATACATTATAACATTTCCATGTTTTTTGAAAAAAACTCTGTTTTATCCCTAGCTCTAAAACATCTCAAATAGTATCATCAATAAAATACCCTCTTTGATATAGTATATTAGAATCGGCAAATGCAGTACCACCTTTTCTACAAATTACAGATACCATCCTTTTGGGAAAGCTTCAGGCATATAGAAAATGGGTGTTGAGTGACTTTTAACATAAATGATGTAAAATTTTCTTTTGCTTCCCCACAAATACAATAAACACTTGGTTTACTGTTTACTTTTTTTTTTCTCTCTCTTTTTTCTTTTACATATCTGGCAATCTCATCTGGAGAAATTTCTACTGTAGCTGAAGATAGTCTTTTTTAATTACTATCATATATTTTTTCATCATTATTAATTCACATAGGCTACTATGTCTTTTCAGTATTTCAAATATTTTGACATTATGTACATTCCTATCACCTTTCAACTCAATGAAATCATAACATAAATTGCGAGTCAAAAACATAAATCAATGGACTTGGGAGTAAACAGCAACAAAATTTAAGGCTTAACATCTAGTAAATGACACAAGACATTAATATGTCCTATGTCTACATAGGTGATCTTTGTTTTGAACTGTGCATTCTGGCATTGTTCTTCCATATCTTTGCATCTTCTTTACTCTCAAACAATGGTGCTTCATCTTAATAAATGGGTAGTAGTTATAGCTTTCATAATCATAAGGCAAATGATAATGAAGTGTAATAAAAAAAATAACAATGATAATAATAAAAAATACAATGCCACGATATTCATAATCATATTGATGATAATGATAATAAAAAAAACAAAAAAAAAACAATAATAATGAAAATGAAAACAAATTAATATGAAAAATAGTAATAATGATAACCTTTAAAACTATCAACAGCTGTAACAATAGTACTAATATCAAAATTACCCCTAAAGCAAATTATTTCATATATTTCAATGTTAGTTATAAAACAGAAGAGGGTAATATTAGTGTACAAAATATGACACCCCATTCATTGTTACTCACAAAAACTGCAGCAACAATCTTCATAATAACATGTGAAGAATCCCTTAAAACTTTCCTTAGCAAAAATGGTAATGGAACTTAGCTACATGCATTTTACTGTGCATAAAGCAAAGGCAGAATGTCGTGTATTACAAGCTAATGCAGTGTTGAGGTTAATAATATGGAAGTCGTGTTGATCAGATGAGACTTGTAGGTCGTGAATTGGTACATTTTCTCCCGCTTCTAATATGAACAGATGTCAATTCTCATATATAAATCATTTTTGACATCATAACTAAGATGACTTTATTCGATGCAATTCCTAATTTCTTTGGAAGAGCTTGTTCTAAAATTAGTAGCAAGATTTTCAATGGTGTTGAATACATATAGTGTACAAGAAAATAATCAGAGCCCAATGCCAGGTAAAGCACTAGGAAAAGTAATGGTTAAAAAAAGAAACATTCATTTTTTGTCTTGCTTTTTTTTAGTTAAACTGCATCAACACAACTTTGGCAGTGTATGAGTTAGTGTGTGTATGTATATATATAATTATATATGATTATAAAACATCTCCAGTTTCATTGTCTTTAAAATCTTTACTTATACCTAAAAAACAATCACGGATCCTTAAAATGGCCTCCATAAATAACATGAGATTCAAAAAACATGCACACTATACTGCATCTCCCGCCTACCATGCAAAATGAAGCACCTTTCGAATTCCTTAGGAACATCGCTCTTACTCATTCTGTTGTTAGGGCAATCTAGCAATGAGGTTCATTCAATGATGGAGCAGAAGAAGAGAAAGAAGAGAAAGAAGAGGGTGATGAGGAAGGAGAAAAGGAATAATGAAATGAAGAAGAAAATGAGAGATAAAAGAATAAGAAAGAAGACAGAAAAAGAGAAAACAAAGAATGAGAAGAAATGGAAGAAGGAAAAAATATATATTGGAGGAGAAAGTGATACAGAAGAAGAAATAAAACACAAAAAAGGAGTATTTCTGCATTAGGTTACAGCAGAACCATTTAGTTAAATCAATTTTTCTTTGCTATGAATAACTAACAGCCTGACTCCTTATTCCTAAAATAAACATTCCAGCAGCTGCTACTATCACTGTTGAAGAAAAGCTTTTAAAAATCATAAATATAATAATAACAAAAACAAAAGGAAAGGAAAGTAAAATTATGAACATAGTATTACTCCATAATTGAACAAGAAAAAAGCTTAATTGTGAAATAAAAAAATAAATAAAGCATAGGTCATCTAAATTCTAAATTCATCACAGGTCAACTTCAGCCACATCCTCCAGCATCAGAAACCTTATCACTCTTGGCGGAAGGGGAGAAGTCTCGAGTGTAACCTGGATCCTGTCCCCCAGCCGCTGGCGGATGTAAATTCGGCAGAGGTCAGCAAGGGTCAGAGGCTGAGACCTGGCAGAAGTATAAAGATAAACCCGAGTGTGATTCAGTTACTATTCTCTGCTTATACTCATGTAATTAGCTAGGAATTGTAAATAATTTGGAATGAAATGGTGTGGAAAGTGTGGAAAGAGCTACAGATATAGATGTGCAAGTTATCTACAATTGGCATATACCATCATGTTTATGCAATGCTAGAATTTAGGTGGAAGAGTAAAGTAATGAGTATGAAAAGGAAGTGGAAGATGAGGGATGAAGAAGATGGAGAAGAGAATTGCATTACAATGATCAATAAGTTAACACAATAGATATAACTTAACAACAATGTTTTAAAAACAATAAATAAATTAATCAAAATAAAGAACACAAAATCAAATTTTATGAAATATCAATACCACAAATCCATCCCTAGAAACACTGTTTCAATATAAATTCAACATGTTCATCAACCTACCTCACAACAGCTAGTCGCGACTGGAGTGATCCAGGGGTGGTGCTTTCCATAAGCCACTGTGCTTGCCACAGCTTGAATCCTGCCAGTATCAGTAATGTTGCCAACGGAGCATGACCTCTCAGAGCTGTCATGTGCAGGTAGTCCGGGGTTGCAGCTGGGGTGTGGTGGTTTACATTGCATCTTGGGAAGGAGAAATAATGAGAGCAAGATTCAATCATAATTGTACAAAAATGAAAATGTGTACTATCCTATTTGCCACAATCATGGAAGACCTGTCAAAAATTTGTGGGATTTTCCTGAACACTTTTTCCACAATGATGTCTGTAGGGTCTGCAAATAAATCTGGTACTATCTGGCAAGTTCATTCAGCCACAGTCACATTCTCGATCCCCATACCCTCACTCTCCTAGTAGTTTCCTCTGCCTTGTCTTCCTGCCCCTTTCATCTTGTTAATTAAATATAGTGGGTGTCAAATAATAATTCTGGTCTTGTATGGCATATTTCATCCAGCCAAACCCTTAATTATTTATCCTCAACAGACCATATGTATTTATACATTTAGATAATTATCAATACATCTAAATAGACAATTTATTGTTTTATGTGATAAAATAAAATTGCATTTCATATGCATATTCAGTGTAATTTTCATTTTACCACTGTTAGCATTTTCAAGTTTGACTATAATTTGGCTTAGAAAACCTGAAAAATCATACCTGTTTTGTGGCTGGGGAGACAGGTAAGCTGAATTATTAGTGGTTCTTAAAGGATAATAACTATTGGATGTTTGTGATCATCATTATCATGAGGTGAAAATAGTTTTGATGGGGAAAAATGAGTAAAGAATTTGATTTTTTTTTTTTTCCCCATTCGGGACCTAAATCAACGACTAAGAAAAATCAGTGGCCCTTCTGACATGTAAAGAAGCTTTCACAATCAAATGCTGGTATTCACACTCAATGAACTAATATATATGCAACAATGAACAACCATACAATAAATCATTGATAACCAATACTTTTGGCTATACATGTCCCAGGGTCTCCATATGCTCAAGTTATATAAGAATGGGACACTTCAAGATGGGGTCCTCAGTCTGGCAACATTCAATACCCTGATGGTCAGTATACTTGGCAACCAACTCCAGTGGTGGGGACTGTGGAAGTTATCACTCCTTTGGGTAGCATTGGATAACTCATGAACAGATCAGCCAATGCTTTCATTTGCAGTGCAGGTGCCATTTTTAAAGGGACAAAATGACCATACAAACAGCAAACAATGCTTTCAATTGACCATTAAATGGCCACCCCAAAATCTCCCCTCCCCATTCACCCTCTCAGTACCATTTTTAAAGGGACAAAATGACCATACAAACAGCAAACAATGCTTTCAATCGAAAGCCCTACAACCTGCATCCCAAAGGGAGTACATTTATTAATACAAATTCCAGAGCCTCATTCTTTCCCCATCTCTCACTCATCCTCATCCTGTCTCTCAGCATCCTCACCCCATCTTTCATGCATTATCACCTCGTCTCATGCATCCTCTTCCCATCTCTCATGCATCCTCACCCCGTCTCTCACGCATCCTCACCCCGTCTCTCACGCATCCTCACC
>NW_020868966.1:340172-342672 GCF_003789085.1 Penaeus vannamei
GCAGCGATGTGTAAGGGGGAACTCTGCAATATAAAAGTAAACCTTAAATTAAATATCTATTTTTTTTTATTAAGACATAATATATATAAATATTGCTGGAATCATAAGAAGCAAAGTAGTACTACTAACCTTTACTAATAATTTGATAGAATAGTATAAGATTTCAAATTCTCAAGAAAGAGAGGAAAAGAGAAAAAAAGGTAGGAAGGTAGGTATATAGGTAAGAGGTAGGTGAGTGAGTGATAGGTTGGGTGGATTGGTAGGTAGGTATTAAATATGTAAGTAGGTATGCCAACTAACATATGGAGGGAGGGAGGGAGAGAGGGAAAGAGGGAGGGAGGAAGGTAGGTAAGTCCACATGGACAAAAGACACAAGAGGATAGGGAGAGCAACAAACTAACCTTATCATTCATTTTGTTATTGACCCTAGCACCTCCCTCCAGCAACAAATTGACAACTTCTGCTAGTCCACGCTGTGCAGCTAAATGCAAGGCTGTCATGTGTTCTGCATCAGGGGTGTCAACGTGAACTCCTAGAAAATAACAAAGTGGATTAGATGAAGCGCATACACTTGACAGAACAAAATGTTTATAAAACCTGTGTAAATTATTTTGAGTAAACCAATAACAGACATTTTTCTGGTGGAAAAAGTCAAAGAGCACCATAACTGAATCCACTTTACCTGACTTGATGAGCATGTGCACGATGTAGGTGTGGCCCTGCTCTGTGGCATAGTGCAGCGCAGAGCGGCCATAGGCATCCTGCTGGTTGATGTCACAGTTACGCCTCAGGGACCAGGGGGAACTTAACCCCAGGGAGAGATACTCTGAGTGCAACTGTGCCAGCCATGGGCTCGAGTGGTGGGAGTGTACTAGGGTTTTGTGACGCCCTGGAAGGAATGTTCAAAGGTAAGTTATGTTGTCAATAAGGCAGTAGAGCTAACTGACTCCAAAAGTAACAATGGAGAGGAAGAGAGGAAGAGTGAAGGAGGAAGGTGAAAAAAGAGAAATATAGAGGAAAAGAAAGAAAAATAAAAGATAAAATAAATCAATGAATAAACTAAAATCAACTAATAAACAAATAAAAGCCATGTTACCACATTCAACCAAATTACCATGATCTCTGTCGTGACGATGAGGCCTATGATTGTGACGTGCATGTCTTCTCCTCCGGCGGTGCTCAGTCTCAAACTCTGAGTCAGAGGACACAATGTTGGCTCTTCCCCTGCCGAGTGTGCGCTGCAGGAGAATAGAGGCTGAGTGCCGATGGGGGTGGTGGTGGTGGCGCTTCTCAGCAATCAGAGCAGAGTCCGAGTCCTCAGTGGAAGACAGAACAGGACCTGATGAGTCACCTGAAAAAATATATATCATATTATTCTTCTCTATATAAAAAAGAAATATACAAATAAACAATGCTGTAGTCCATGATGAAATGCATTTCCTTCAACATGTGCATAATGTAATATTGCAGAATTACCCATATATAAACAAATGTTGGTTGATGATAGTAAAAAGAATTACTTTCCACACTTAGACTTAATTAAAGTGCAAATGCACACCTTTTCTTTACTTTATATTGCAAAACATACTACTAAGGCTTTCTATGTACCTGTATCCTCGTCCTCCTCTCTGTACTCATACACATAGTAGCCAATGTTACTGGGAGTGTACTGAGTGGGAGGGTGGGGGCACACAGGAGCACTGAACTCCCCCTCCACCTCAATTTCAGAGTTATCCTCGTTGTTATTGTTGGGGAGGTCCTGGCCACAGCGACCAGGCTCCCAGTCGCTGTGTTGATTGGTGTCACTTAAATCTAAACCCCATAGCTGGACAGGAGAATGATGCTGTTAATCAATTGATTAGTACATGGAATGTGTTAATCTTGATACTTTGGACTGATATATTTTATACTGTACACTGTTTGTAGTTTATGATGATGTATCAATTGTTTCCTACCTCCATAATAAACTGTAATAACAGGATAAATGGGTGAAAAAATGTACTATCTTTCAGTAATTACAATATTAAAACTCAGTTAAAAATAAAGTTTTGGAAAGCTATACTGTGAAATACATTATACAAACTAAAAATAACCTAAAAATAAAATACCATTTGATCTTTAATCAAGATATATGGACGTAAAACAAGAAAACAGTACACAAAAAGGCAAAAATTTATACACTAGAGAGACTTCACAAGGGAACATATATACTGACCTCATCGCTACAGGTGCAAGTCTCGGAGTCTATGCTGGGAGAGCAGCACTTGTGTGGTTGAGGACTCTTGAGCGTAGACCCCATGGAAGGACGGATGTTTGAAGACGAGGCCACAGTAGCCGCGGCCGAGACGGGAAGGGCAGCCCACACTGAAGATGAGGTTGTGACCAGGGAGGCTGCGGCAAGAGGGGGGCAAGCGGAGCTTGTGGCGGAAGTCTGCGTGGCAGTTGGGTTGGCAGTGGAGGTCAGGCGGGAGAACATGCTTTCTGTGTCCACATCTTCCTC
>NW_020868966.1:347672-350172 GCF_003789085.1 Penaeus vannamei
CTCTATAAAGCCAGACAATACTAATGAGCCACATAAGCAATCAATCAAATCTCCAATCTTTACTTAATAATGCCATCAGTCAAACTCATAATTAGAAAAAAAAAATAATAACAGGCATCAACCATCTTCTCTCTAGCGCAAAATACATATATACATAATATCTTCCTAATTAAACCACACTAACTAATCTCACTTCGTTACAAGACATGTGGTGACTTTGTCATTAACTGTTGTCAATTGAAAGATGAAATTAATACGTTAAGCTTGTTAAATTTACCCTTTTGCAATTAATAAACATTGGAGGAGGTTCCATTGGAGAGAGAGTCTTCACGCACTCTCTACTTTTCTCCAAGGTGTTGGAAGGTGAAAACTTATTTTACTTTTCTTGGTTATTCATCTTATCTTTGTTTTTTTATTTTTAGCTGTTAGTTACAATTTTTTTGGTATCTTTTAGGTTGAACTAGGTGTTGAAATGATTTTCCCTTGCTCTTATTATGATTTTTTTCAATGTTTTAGCTATATTGTTTGTGATTAGTTTTGGTTCTTTTATGATTATGAACTTTATAATAATTTTCTTTTTCGAAACAATGCGTAGGTTATGAATATTTTGGTATTTCTAAATAAAGTCTTGGACATTTGTCTTACAGATAATAAATAATGTATATCCAGATCATGGTACCTATTTGTTTCATAGCATTGATTAATTTAGCATCATATTTATTTCAAATAATAAATATATGATAAAAATAATTGCCATGAATACACGAAGAAAAATTATTTTACAGCAAGCTTGGAAAAAATTATAGAGTGTCTTATACCTGACACCAACATCGATCAGCTGATGCTTCATTGAGAGTTCTTAAACAATAAATTTGTTTAATGATAATAGCTGTATTAATTAATGTTATGTTCACATACGTAAACTATTGGCCAAGAAAGAGAGTAACAGATTCGCAAATTACACCATCCGCCATTTTGAATAAATTAGCAGCAACGGTTTTCAATACTAATAAATGTTTGAGCATAGTAGTAGCAGAAATGACAAGTCAATATTTCTCTTTATATCTAAACCTATTTATACATCTATATCTATCTACCAATCAAGATACAGATACATATATGCATATATACTAAGACACACACACACACACACACACACACACACACACACACACACACACACACACACACACACACACACACACACACACACACACACACACACACACACACACACACACACACACACACACACACACACACACACACACACACACACACACACACACACACACACACACACACACACACACACACCACACACACACACACACACATATATATAATATATATATATATATATATATATATATATATATTATATATATATCATTATAATATAATATATGTGTGTGTGTGTGTGTGTGTGTGTGTGTGTGTGTGTTTGTGTGTGTGTGTGATGTGTGTGTGTGTGTGTGAGTGAATGTGTTTGTATGTGTGTGTGCTTGTGTGTACGACAGCACACACACACACATATATGTATAATATATATAAGCTATATATGTAGTATTATATATATATATCAGATATCATACATATTACATATGTGTGTGTGTGTGTTGTGTTGCTGTGTGTGTGTCTTTGTGTGCTTGTGTGTGTGTGTGTTGTGTGTGTGAGTGAACTGTTGTTTGTATGTGTGTGACCTAACTCCGCGTGTCGTGTTTGTCGTGTACATATACATATACTACTATATATATATATATATATATATTATGTATAATAAATTAAATGTATGGTATGTATGTAATGTAATGTTGTAATCTGTAATATGTACTATATATATAATATACTATATATATATATATATATATATATATATATGAAAATGCAAACTAGCCACAATCAGAATTGCAACAAACATTCTTCAATTCTCATTCAATGTAGCTAGCATTTTCATATTTCATTTTTTTGATGTACACGTTATTGCTGATTATATAAATAAATAAATACTATATATATATGTATATATCTATATATATATATAAATATCTGATATATAATACATATATTATTGATATATATATGTATATATATATGCTATAGTTATACATAACATATATATAAAAATATATATCAGTACTATATAATTATAATATAAAAATAATATATAATAAATAATTGTGTGTGTGTGTGTGGATGTGTGTGCCGCTGTGTGTGGAGTCTGAATGTACTTGTGTGTGTGTGGTGGTGTGTTGTGGTTACAGTTGTTGTATGTGTTGTATGTCTATATATACATGCATAAATATATACCATGTGTATATATATAATTTTTTATATATTAATATATATATATTATATATATTATTATATGTAATGCTATATAAATACTAATATATATATATATACTATTATCATGTGTGTGTGGCGTGTGTGTGTGTGTGTGTGTGTAATGGTGTTGGTTTGACGTCAAACTGTGATGTGTGTTGTGCGCTGTGTGTTG
>NW_020868966.1:367672-370172 GCF_003789085.1 Penaeus vannamei
CGGAGAAGATCAGGAAAACGGAGTTGGAGGAAGAGGAAGAAGAAGAAGAGGACGACAAGGAGAAAAGGAGAAAGGGAAGGAGGAGGAATTGACGGAGAAATTTAAGAAAACGAAGGAAAGGATGAAGAAGGAAGGAGAGGAGAAGGTAAATTAAAGGAAGGAGATGAAGAAGAAATAAAGATGAAACTGAAGAACACGATAAGAAAGAAGTCTGTCTAGGTAGGAAAACGCGAAAGAAGTAGAAAGAAAATAAGAAAGGAAAAGACAAAGAGGTAGAAGATGAAGATTAAAAGCATGGAGAGAAGGAACAGGCAAAATTGAATAATGATTATGATAATATTGGAATGAAGAGGAAGAAGATGAAAATGTGGGAAAATATGTATAAGACAAGGGAGAAGATGAAGGAAAAGAAGAAGAGGAAGAAGAAGAAAAAGAGGGAAAAGAAGAAGATGAAGAAGAAGAAAATGAAAAGGAGGAAGGGAAGGAGAAAAAAAAAACAAAAACATAAGAACAGAAAAAAACGAGACAGAATTAGAAACAAAAGAAGAGAACAAGAGACGAGTAAGAAGAAGAACAAGAAGAAGGAGAGGAAGAACATATAACGAAGATACAAACGGGCAAGTAGCAGGCACCAGCAAGGTCGGAAGTGAAGAGCGTTTGACCTTGACCTTGAGCGCCGCGGGGCGGGGGGGGGGGGGGGGGAGGCAAACTTCAGGCGAAAGGGAAGTTTCGGAGAGTGAATGGCCACCTGGCTTTTGTCTCTTTCATAAGCTCTTATTTCGATGATTATATGCATGTTTTTTGTCTGTTAAGCGGGTTTTTATAACTTATTTTATCCATTGTAGGTGGTGTGTTGTGTGCACGGTGTATGTATTCGTGATTCGTGATTTTATGTAGTTGTTTTGTTTATTATAAGGTAATTGGATCGTATGCTTATCATATGTATAAGGAATCCAATTCTTCTTCAAGACAGCAATTGATGCCTTTACGTTTTATTTGATTTATGATTTGATCAATATCAATAGAATGTTATGTATCCTTCCTTACATTCTCTCTACAGTATAGCAAAAACTATCAATGCAATTTATTCATCAAAAGTGAAATTGTTATTAAAGTGAAAGTTATACTGAATATGCATCTTTCCTGTTACTAAGTAAGACGATTCTTGAATACAGATTATTCCGACTAAGTAAACTTTATACTCTATTTCGCAAACACAGTGTCGCTTTACATCAAGGGTAAGAGACAATATTTGAAATATATTTTTTTTATTATTTTCTCCTGTTAATGTGGTACGAGGTCGGTCGAATCATTGCTATTCTGAAACGTGTGAATACGAAAATGGTATACGATTTTGATGACCTTTGCGTGACGATAACACAACATATATGCAAATAGTCTATATGTAAAAAAAAAAAAAAAAAAAAAAAAAAAAAAAAAAAACATGGAAAGGTAACCGTCATCTGCCACCTTACTAGATACTTACATGTGCGTGCAAATATAAGCGTGTATATGTATGTATATATATATATATATATATATATATATTATATATTATATATATATATATATATATATAATATATATATATATATATATATATATATATATATGTGTGTGTGTGGTGTGTGTGTGTGTTGTGTGTGTGTGGTGTGTGTGTGTGTGTGTGTGTGGTGTGTGTGTGTGTGTGTGTGTGTGTGTGTGTGTGTGTGTGTGTGTGTGTGTGTGTGTGTGTGTGTGTGTGTGTGTGTGTGTGTGTATGTGCGACGCATACCTCGAACTTATTTCAAAAAAATAAAAGTAAAATCAATTCGGCTAAATACTTTTCTGCACATCTCCTATGGACGTCTAAAAGTGCCGACATCTTCCCGGAAAAGTTATGAATAAAGCTTGGCTCTTGAATCTGTTACTTCCGTTACCCATAAGTAAAACATTTCCATTGCAAGTTGCAAGGTAAACTGGCTTGCGATCTCGAATCCAGAGGGAGGCTGAGGCAAGCCGGGCAAGGCAGACCTTTATAAAGATGATATGTAGCTTTTTTAAAGGTTTACTTCTTTTTGTTTATATTAATGCGTTCTTGTTGAAGGAACGTCGGTAATATAGCACCAAGACAATTACTGTGTATTCAGTGTCAAGATTATATAGATAGATAAATGAATATAGTTTGATAGATATATAGATATTGATATTGATATATAGATTGAAATAAAGACAGATAGGTAGATATAGATAAATAAACCTATCTATCTATCTATCTATATATCCATCTATCTCTTTATCTATATACATACTTGTGTTGGCTATACGGATGTGTATGGGGAAGTGCGTGTGCGAGTGCATGTACTAAAAAACACACATTTTAAAATGACGAGAGTACGATGTGAAATTTAAACGCAAGCCCCCTCCCCCCCCCCAAAAAAAAAAAGAACAAAAGAAAGAGAAAAAAAGAAGAAATAATAGTAAGAAAGAAAAACTGTTAATTACCAAAGTCAGGGTAAAC
>NW_020868966.1:390976-398476 GCF_003789085.1 Penaeus vannamei
GAGGAGAGGGGAGGGAGAGGGAAGAGAGAGAGGAGAGGAGAGAGAGAGAGAGAGAGAGAGAGAGAGAGAGAGAGAGAGAGAGAGAGAGAGAGAGAGAGAGGAGAGAGAGAGAGAGAGAGAAGAATCAGAGAGAATGATCAGTCAATATTTTTTGACCTCCAAAATAAATGTGCGAAAAAAATAATACTATAGAATTTAGTAATCAACTGCTATCGACGTTCAATTGAACTGTGCGTACCTCAGTGTATCATTTTTTTTTATATGTCCTTCCGTTAACACAATTGTACATTCAACAAGTCTAACATTACCTTAAGACGTTCTAATATTGCCAGATGACGGGTCTAACATTACCCATAGACAATCTAACATCACCTAACGGAAGTCTAACACAACAATTACATATATCTATCTAACAACATTCTTATATCTAACTATCGAGTGTGAAACAATGTCTAAGAACAAATTAACATATCCTGACAACAAACATCATGTATCAAAAGCAACAACATTTTAAAATTACATTCTAACATTACCTAACATCAATGCTTAAATTACCAACTCGATTTCACATACGCCCACGAACAGCACACACAGCTCCCTCCCTCCTTCTCTCTTCACACCACACACTGCACACACACAAACACACACACAACACACACACACAAAACAGACACACACACACACCAGAAAACAGACACACACACACACAGAAACAGACACAGAACACACACACACACACACACAGAAACAGACACACACACAGAAACAGACACACACACAGAAACACACACACACACAGAAACACACACACACAAAGAAACAGACACACACACAGAAACAGACACGCACACAATAACAGACACACACACAGAAACACACAGACACACAACACACACACACAGACACAACACACACACACACAGAAACACACACACACACAGAAAACTACACACACACACACACACACACACAGACACACACACACACACACAGAAACAGACACACACACACACACAGACACACAGAAACAGACACACACACACACACAGAAACAGACACACAGACACACACACACACAACAGACAACAGACACACACACACACACAGAAACAGACACACACACACACACACACACAGAAACAGACACACACACAGAAACAGACACACACACACACACACACACACACATACAAACACACACAAACACACAGAAACAGGCACACACACACAGAAACAGACACACACACACAGAAATATTCACACACACACACACAGAAACAGACACACACACACACAGAAACAGACACAACAGACAAACAGACCACACACACAGAAACAGACACACACAGAACAGACCACACACAGAAACACACACACAGAAACAGACACACACACAGAAACAGACACACACACACACAACACAACACACACAGAAACAGACACACACACACACAGAAACAGACACACACAGACAACAGACACACAGACACACACATACAGACAACACACACACACAGAAACAGACATACACACACACAGAAACAGACACACAGACACACACAGAACACACACACACAACATACACACACACACACACACAACACAAACACACACACACAGAAACAGGCACACACACAGAAACAGACACACACACACAGAAATATTCACACACACACACACACACCACACACAGAAACAGACACACACAGAAACAGACACACACACACACACACAGAAACAGACACGCACACAGAAACAGACACACACACACACATAGAAACAGACACACACACATACACATAGAAATACACACACATACACATAGAAACAGACACACACACACACACAGAAACAGACACACACGCACACAGAAACAGACACACACACACACAGAAACAGACACACACACACAGAAACACACACACACACAGAAGCAGACACACACATACACATACACATACACACACACACACAGAAACACACACACACAGACAGAAACAGACACACACACACAGAAACAGACACACACACACAGAAGCAGACACACACACATACACATAGAAACACACACACTCATAAACATAGAAACACATACACACATACACATAGAAACACACACACTCATACACACAGAAACAGACACACACACACGGGAGCCAGAGAGTGCCAAGTGCCAGGAGCGGATGATTAGCCCGAAGGAGCCCGAAGGACCCGGTCTGGCTCTCTCGGCGTGCGTTGCAGAGAGTGAAAGTATTGCTCCCTGTCATTTCTCCTCTTTGCCTCTGTTTTTTGTCTATTTCTTTCTCTTTCTGTTTTTGTCTGTTTCTTTTTCTGTCTGTCTCTGTCTCTGTCTCTCTCTCTCGTTCGTTCTGCCGCAGTTTGGCTGTCTGTCTGTTTATTTCTCTATCTACTTATCTGTCTGTCTCCCCATCTATCTGTCTATATATATCTCTATCAGTCAATATACCTATCTATATTTTTGTCTACCTATCTATTTATCTATTGATCTATCCATCTATCTACCTACTTACATACCTACCTATCTACCTCTTTGTCTACCTCCTTCTCATACTCGCTCACTCCCATCCTTCCTTCCTTCCTCTGTTCCTTTAGAGGTAGGCCACCTGTCAGCATGAGTGAGCTTCTCCCTTGTATGTGGCCTTCTTGCTGCTTTTCGCTTCCACACGTCATGCTTCGTCTAATATGTTGAGCGTTTCGATCTGATATTACTTCGGATGTATTTTTTACTTACACTAACTCATACGCATACGCACAAGACACACACACACACACACACACACACACACACACACACACACACACACACACACACATATATATATATATATATATATATATATATATTATATATATATATATATATATATAATATATATATATATATATATATATTATATATATATATATATATATATATATATATATATATATATATATATATATATACATACATACACACACACACACACACACACACACACACACACACACACCACACACATACACACTATATATATATATATATATAATATATATACTATATTATATATATTATACAAATACACACACACTATATATATATAATTATATATATATATATATATAATATATATATATATATATATATAATATATATAATATTATATATAATATATTATATATAATATATACATACACACAACACACACACACACACAACACACAATATATATATATATTATAATATATATATATATATATAATATTATATTATATTAACACACACACATATATATATATATATATATATATATATATATATATATATATATATATATATATATATATATATATATTATATATATATTGTGTGTGTGTACATATACACACCCTTGTTTATCTCCTAGACCAGATGTTAATTTGCCTGTGACTCACCCCTCGGCAGATATCATTCTCCGTGACCGCCTTCGCTTTCTCTTTCGATCCGTCGCCCGGCCCCTTCCAGCCCGTGAATTGCACCACGGTTTCCCAAGTGGGCTTCTTGCCATAATAAAGCTGTCGTTGGCTGTCGTTGTCGCCGCGAGCGGTTTTCCGAAGACACGGACATGCAGACACGCTTAAGCATATGCTTCTCTGCCTTCTGTCTGCCTGTCTTAATTGTTCACTGCCAGTCAGTTTGTTTCTGTTTGTTTGTTTGTTTGTGTGGATGTGTTTGTGTCCCTATCTATCTGTTTGTTTGTCTCTCTCTCGTTCTCTCCCTGCCAGTCAGTCTGTTTCTGTGTGTTTGTTTGTTTGTGTGGATGTGTTTGTGTCCCTATCTATCTGTTTGTTTGTCTCTCTCTCGTTCTCTCCCTGCCAGTCAGTTTGTTTCTGTTTGTTTGTTTGTGTTTGTGTCCCTGTCTCTATCTGCTTGTTTGTCTCTCTCTCGTTCTCTCTCTCCATCTCTGTGTGTTTGAGTACATGTGCGTACGTGCGTGTATGTGCGTTTGTAAAAAGGTATGGATGAGAATGAATATATTCACAATACGAGATTATTTGACCGGTTACGAGTATATCCGAAATCGGTTAAATACATCTTCTGTATAGTGAAGATATTCAGGTTTATTTAATTTATCTATTTTTTTTTTTTTTGTCATCAATGCGGCTCATGTGTATGTTTGGAGGTCTTTGACTTTTTTGTGATATACCATATGCCAGTCTAACACGCAAAGAATTTTCATGCACTCTTAAGCAGCTTCAAATATTTACAGTGCATTCACATCGCGGCCCAGTGAAGTCTGATCTCGCAATATATTGAACTAGAGTTAGATTAATGGAAAGAATAGATTGATAGATAAACAAACAAATACATAAAAATAGTCATAAATAAACATACATAAAACTTGTTACATAAAAAAACAAATACATAAAAATTGTTACATAAAAAACAAATACATAAAAGTTGATACATAAACAAATATATAAATAGCAAATGGTCTAAAAGACAATAAGTGAATTTACATAGAAAAATTCTAGGTAATTACATCCAGCTCACTCCACTTCCACTTCTATTAAACCCAAAAACTAAATTAGTTTTTTCCGTAAAGTACTCTGACGGCTGTTATTGGTAAGGAACTCTTCGGTATCATAAATAAATGAGGTGAATTTTTTGTTTCACTACTGGTTATTAATCAGTTCGACTATGCAAGCCAAACGACAGTCTTAAAACAAAAACAATCAGTAACAAAAGGAAAAATAACAATAAAAAACACTATCATCAGTAACAAAAAGAATAGCTGTAATGACAACAGCAGCAACAACAATATGAAATTATGTGCAACAATAATATTAAAAACAAAAGCAATAACAATAACAACAGCAACAACAACATATAAACAAATTTAAAAACAGCAGCAATAAAAACAATAATAACACAATAACTATATAACAACAGCAATAACAACAATAAAAGCAACAGCAACAGCAACATTAAAAACAACAACAATAACAACAAGAAAAACAACAGCAATAGCAAGAATAACAACAGCAATAACAAAACTAACTGCAGAACGCATAGCAACAGCAAGAATTACAATGACAAAATATAAGAAACAGCAAAATAACAATACAAACAACAATAAAACTGCGCCACAACCCTCAACTCATGCAACAACATCACAACTATCCTCAACAACACCACTGAACCACAATCAACCACAAAAACACCGTCACTACCACCATTAACAACACACCACCATCACCATGAACAGAGGAATAACAACAATAACAATACCGACACCACCACCTCATCACAAAAGCAAAATCAATAACAGCATCAACACAACTTCACAGATGCCTCCACCATCATCATCACCATCACCAACACTATCTTCCTTATCACCATCATCACCTTCAGAAATATCAACACCACCACCATCAACAATAGCATTCATTAGGAAACTTTCTTCATCAACACCATCAAAAATATCACCACCACCACCACCACAAGAAACAAACACACTCGTTTCAAAGATTTTTTTTTAAGGCCAACCGTACCTAATCTGTCCTTCACACAAATAATTCCAATTAATCATAACTGGTAACTCAGGGATGGACCAGTGACGTTATGCGATACAACAGCTGATTCGTTTTCCCGGAAAGAACGTTTCTCATGTTGCGTTTCGTTCATGAAAATACCAGGAGGAAACATGTTTGTTTGAGTTTATAGGGTACGTGCAGAGACTAATGATTATACAGAAATTATATACATACATACATACATATATATATATATATATATATATATATATATATATATATATATATATATATGTATATATATATATATATATATATATATATATATATATATATATATGTATATATATATAATTATATAATATATATATATATATATATATATATATATATATATATATTATATATATATATATATATATATTTTTTTTTTTTTTTTTTTTTTTTTTTTTTTTTTTTTTTTTTTTTTTTTTTTTTTTTTTTTAGATATGTGCAATGGTGTGTTCTGTACCTGACAGTAATTCATCATCTACATTTCTTTCTTTGTTTTAGATATCAATGCATATAGATATATCATCCATGCATAAATAGACAGATAAATAAATGAATTAGTAGATATGTAGGTAGATAAATTGACGGATTGACAGCTAGACTTCTAACACACACACACACACACACACACACACACACACACACACACAACACACACACACAACACACACATACACACTCACAACACACACAGCCACACACACACACAACCACACACACACCACACACAACACACCACAACACAACACACACACCACACAAACACACCCATACAAACACAAACCCACGCACACAGGACACACAACAAGAAAAGGAAAGAAAGAAAGAAGTAAATACAAAATACCCGCAAAGGCGCGGGTATGAATTCCTCCGAAGGACATCTACGTCTGGAAGATGAGCCAGCAAACAAGATTTTTTTTTTTTACTTTTTTTTAAAGCTTTTCTCGTGACCTTATCTTTTATTTTCCTTTCTCTCTCTCTATTTATGATCTGTGTAATGAATGTCCATACCATATTTATCGTATTGTTTTTTATCTTGATTTTTTTTCTCTCCCGTTTTCAAGAAATGTAGAAATTTCGATTGATAAGCTTATCTCTTTTCTCTTTTTATTTACACAGCAACATTAATATCTCTCCAATGAATTCATATGCAAAACACATCTCCGATTTCAAGAAAGAGCCTGTGACCTCGATGCGCCAACAGGTAGTACGTGTGCGTCGTCCTTCCTCCCATTAACAGGAAAGGTTTAGCAAGTGAGAACCAAAATGTACAGCTTTGTTTATGCGTTGCTGTTTAGGGGAAACGGGTATGTTTGTTAAGATTTTTGGGATAACGGTGATTGAAGTGTAAGTTTTGTTTGTATTTGCATCTGTTGTTGTCTGTATTCATATTTTATTTGTGTTTATATGTGTTTGAATTAATCGCTAATGATAATTTCAAAGAGTAGGTTAAAAAAACTATCAAAATACAGAAATTCGTAAAATATGTATTCGTAAATAATCTGAAATTTTGATAAAAATCTTGTATGATAAACCACAATAAATGCAAAGTGTAAAACATGCCTTTTTCACAGAAAAATATATAAACAAATTATATAAACAATATTATATATAAATAATATTAAAATGTATTTCTCTCTGCACCGCGCATACACACCTACATCTCCATTTACATACGCGTGCAGGCCTCATTACATGTTTATGAGCTTGTTTATGTGTGCGATTCCGTGTGTCTTTTTGAGTGTGTGTGTTCTCACGTGTTTCTGTGTGTCCGTGTTTATATTTGAAAGAAATGACAATAAAAGACCATAAAAATAAGCACAACAATCCAGCTATATACAATTGTTGTTTTTTGTCGACTTCTGCCTCTTCCTCTTCCTTCTTTCTCATTACCTTCCTATTCTCTATTTCCCTCCCCTCTCCTTCACCCTC
>NW_020868966.1:403476-415976 GCF_003789085.1 Penaeus vannamei
CGGAGTCGTCTTTCGGGTCTGCAATAAGGGTAATAATCGTAAACATTATGGGATTGTTATTGGTAAGGGTGATGGGAATGGTATTGGTCACTGTTATGGTTACTGTAACACTATTGGTATTGTTATCAGAAATGTTACTGGTTATTGGTATTTACTGTTATCAGTAATAAGTTTCTGTTATTGGTATTGTTATGTATCAGTAATGTTTCTGTTATTAGTATATTGTTATGTCAGAATGTTACTGTTAGTTATTGGGTAATATGTGACAGTGATTGTAATCGTATGGGTAATGGTATGATATAATGGTAATGGTAATGATTGGGAGTAATGGTATTGGCATTAAGGGTACGATTGTAGTCTAAGGTATTAGTCAATGGTAAATAATTGTGATTGTAAAGTAATGGTATGATTGTAGTAATGTAATATTGTAAGCAATGGTAATGATTGTAGTAATGGTAAGGTATAAGGTAAATGATTGTAGTAAAAGGTAATATATGATTGTAGTATGGTATGATTGTAGTAATGGTAATGATTTGTATTAGTAATGATAATGATTATAGTAATGGTAATGTTGATGGCAATGGTCATAATTATGGTACTGACAATGGTAATACTTGTAGTAATGGTATTGGTAATGTTAATGGTAATGATTGTACTAATGGTATTGGCAATAGTAATCATTGTAGCAATGGTACTGGTAATAGTAATTGTAATGGTATTGATAATGGTAAAGATAGTAGGGATGCAGGAATGATAATGATGGTATAAGTGATGGTGTTGTAAAATATGGGAACAAATATAACAATCTGATAATGAAAATCATAATCATTATCATAAATAATAATAAAGATGATTGTAATGAAATGATGATGGTAATGACACATAGATGTAATAATTGTGATTTCAATATTCATAAATATAGCAATAAGAATGATAATGTTACTAGCAATAATAATGACAATTTGATATTAATAACAACAATAATTTTGATAATAATGATGACGATAATGCTGCTGATAATAACGATAAGGATAAAGATGATGATAATAATAGTTGTTACTATTATAATTACGATAACAATAACAATAATGTTGATAGTAATTATAACAATAGTAACAATAACATTAAGGATAATAACAATAGCTGCAATGATAATAAATATAATAATAAATATAAAATAATAATAATATAATAAAATAATGATAATAATAATATAGATGATAATAATAATAATGATAATAAATAATAATAATAATAATAATAATAATAATATAATAAATTAATAATAAATAATAAAAAATAATATATAATAATAATAATAATAATGATTATATTAACAATAATGATGAAAATGATAATAATAATGATGATAATAATATTGATGAAAAAGACGATAATGATAATGATGATATTATTAATGATAACAATAATAGCAATAACTATAAAAAAAATATTATCATCAATCATCAAACATCATTATCCTTATTACTATTGTTACCAATTATATATTATATCATTACCAGCATCATTGCAATCATTATTGTTATCAGCAATACCATTATTATTGCCATTATCATTATCATCATAATGATGAAGATGAGGGTAATCACGATGATAACTGACCATTAGAAAGAAAGACAGTAATGGAAAAAAGTAGAAAAAGAAGAGAAAGATAAAATAAACCAGATGATAAGATAAAAAAAATAAGAATTACTTCTGATCACCCTAAACCGAACCCCGCGTCCGAAACCGTGGCTTCAGTTCCCGCCAAAATAAACAAATAAACATCGATTGTCATTTAGAATGATATTCTGGTTTTCCTCTCTGTTTCAGACGCTTTCAGAAACGAAGCAAGGCGTAATCACGATGATACTGACCATTAGAAGAAAGACAGTAATGGAAAACCCAGATGATAAGATAAAAAAAATAAGAATTACTTCTGATCACCCTAAACCGAAGAAATTCATTCCGCCAAAATAAACAATAAACATCGATTGTCATTTAGAATGATATTAGGCTAGTAGTGTTGGTTTTCCTCTCTGTTTCAGACGCAATGGAAACGAAGCCAAGGCTAGTGTTCGGGGAAAGTTTACCCTTGAGAGACTGATTCATTGCAAAGGTTTATGGGTTTATTTCAGTTCGAAGTTTGACTGGACGGAATCGGACACGGTTCTATGTTGCTCATTTAATTGTGTTTTTAATTGTTATTTCTTTGATTATTCTATAGTAATTGATATCATCATGATTAATGTTATTATTTTCATTTTTATTTTTTCTTATAATTGCTATTATCAAACTGATATTGTATTATGATAGTGGTTGCCGTGGTTATTATTATTATTATCATTGTTATTATTGCTATTACTATCATTGTTGTTATTATGATATGCTTCATCATCATCATTATTATTTCATTGTTATTTCTATCATCATTATCATCATGATTTTTATAATTATTATTATTATCATCATTATCATCAGCATAATTATTATCATTATCATCATTATTACCATTATCATTGTAATGAATATTTTTATTATAATTATCACTGTCTTGACCATCATTACCAATATTCAGTTATAATCATTAATGTTATTATGATAAACATAACTATAATTATCAAAATCACCACCTTTATTGTTACCATTATCATTATAATCATTATCATTATACAGACACAATAATTTTTGTTATTGTTGTTGTTTTCGATTTTGTTCATATCATCATCATTATTTTCGTCATAATCATTATTATCATTATTATAATTGCTATCATTATGAATATTGCAATTGATACCACTGATTATCACGCTGATTACCATTCTATTGATAATCTAAGTAAGAAAAAAAAATAAAGAAGTAAATAAAGTAAAAAAAAGTAAAAAAAAAAAAAAAAAAAAATGAGGCTGCATTACAATCACTTTAGGTTTAATTGCAGTAAATTCAACGAACAGCTATCTAGTGCATGACAGATTATCGCATGATATCGCAAAAACAAATAAAAAAGGTGGGTGGAAGAGGAAAAGGAGGAGGAGGAGGAGGATGAGGAGGATGACGGTGAAGAAGAAGAATAGGAGGAGGATGAAGAGGGGGAGGAAGAAGAAAATGAAGGTAAGGAGGAGGAGGAGTAGGAGGATGAGGAGGTAGGGAAGGAAGAATAGAAATAAATATAAAAGAATCGGAGGGAGAGGGATACGGGGAAAGAAAAAGAGAAGGAAGAAGAAGAAAAATAAGGCGATGATGATGAAGAGGAGGAAGACGAAGAAAAAAGAAGAAGAGGTGCAATAAAAAAGAAGAGGAGGACGAAGGAGAAGAAAAAAGAAGAGAAAAGGAGAAGGAGGAGGTATAGGATGATGATAACGAGGATGATGATGATGAGAAGAGGATGACGAAGAGGATGAGGGGGAGGAAGAGGAGAAGGATGAGGGAAAAGAAGCAGAAAAGAGGAGGAGGGCGTAGTGGAGAAGGAACTGGATGTATAGGATGACGATGATGACGATGAGGATAATGACGAGGAACAAGAAGAAGATGAGAAAGGGGGAGGAGGAGGGAAGGGGTGAGAAACAGGAGGAGGAGAGAAGGAAGAAAGAAGGGTATGAGAAGAGGAGATGGAAGAGGGTGAAAGGGGAGGAGGAGGGGGATGAAACAGGAAGAGGAAGAGAAGGGAGTAAAACAAGAGGAGATAAAAGAAGACGAAAGGAGAAGGAGAAAAAGAAGAAGATGAAACAGAGAAAACAGATAATAACGACATCATTACAGATAATACTAATAATGCTAAACGGTTTTTTTTTTCTAATGAACTCTCTTATAAAGACAGTAATGACACTTCAATCACAGCGCTTTTATTTGGCAAGTGGATATCATTACCCGCATGTGGGTGTCATTCCGAACTCGAACCTCCTTGGCGGGAATAAACGAAGTGATAATAATGATGAATGATAATAATGATGATGATTAAGAATATAAGGTAAAGGAGGGGGGGAAACGAGAATAATTAATGATGTAGAAAAATAATAGGTAAAGAAGGGGAAAAAATATTTTATGATAAGATGATGATGAGGAAGAATATAAGGTAAAGGAGGGAGGAAACAAAAATATTTGATGATAAGATGATGAAGAAAAAAGATATAAGTTAAAAATACGAGTGAAACAAGAATATTCAATAATAAGAGGAAGAAGAAGAGGGTAAAGAAGGGGGGGGAACAAAATATTTCATGATAAGATGATGAAGAAGAAGAATATAGAGTAAAGAAGGGAAAAAATATTTTGTGATAAGATGATGAAGAAGAATATAAGGTAAAGAAGAGGAGAAAAAAAATAATGATAAGATGATAAAGAAAAACAAGATAAAGTAAATAAAGGGGAAAACAAGAATAATTAATGATGATGATGAAGAAGAATATAAGGCAAAGAAGTGGGAAAATAAGAATATTTAATAAGATGAAGAAGAAGAAGAATATAGGGTAAAGAAGGTGAAAAACAACAATAGTTCATGATAAGATTGCGATGACAAAAATAAAAAGATGACAAACATGAATATATGAAAAAATAGAAGAAAAATTGAAAAAGAAGAATTAGAAGTTGCAAAAGAAATATCCTTGAAAACTTAACTGGAATCTTTTATCCAGAATCATGGCGAATACTTTATCTCGATCTGAATGGATAAAAAAGAGAGAAAAAGAAACGAGAAGGAACGCGAAGAAATATAAAGGAAAAATTACGAACGTGTTTTCAAAGAAGAAAAAGAAGAAAAAGTCTTTAGTCCCGTATTCCTAGCCTTGCTTTGGCTAATTATTACGGTAAGGGATACGAGAGTAAACATTTTTGTACAATCTTTTATTTTCCTAGAATCAAACTATTTAAATTCGTATTGACTAAATTACCACACGGCATCCAAAAATATGAATAAATAGACAAAAGATAAAAGAAATTAAATAAAAAAAGATATAAGTATATCATCCACCACACTGCTCACAGCATATTGGTGGTTTGTCCAAGGATATTACTCGAGAATATAATGTCATACAACGTTGATTTCAGTTCAGTGGAACATTTCCAGATATTGATAGATGTATATTACGTAATGTTCATTTGGTGTCGACATTTTTACGAAGTCAGTGTTCTTCTTTCTTTGTTGTTCTTCAGTATGATAATGTTTTGAAGACGCCGTTATTGCTTAACTCTGTTGTGTGTGTTTGTTGGTAATGATGCACCGATTGCCACATGCAAAGAAGATTTGATTTATTTGATAAAGATACTTTGATAGAAACGTTTTCTTACGTGATTGCACACACACATACATTCAAACAAACATAGCACACACACATACATTCAAACACAAATACACACACAATTACACACACACATACACACACACACACACACACACACACACACACACACACACACACACACACAACACACACACACACACACACACACACACACACACACACACACAACACGCAAACACAACCTAGCAAATAAGCGAACTGATAGTTATAACGCCAAAAACAAAAAACAAACAAAAAACAAAGCATAAACGCCCTGGCCTCATCAATCAATCACATACAACGAATCTTGCTTGATTACGTCGTCTCTCGTAACTTTTGCGTTATTTCTTTTTTCCAGAGCGTCAGGTCACCCGGCAGATCAGGTGCAGGGTGTTGTCTTTTCAGAGGCGATCGAAATATTTACACTGTGGCGAAGTTGTAGGTAGTTTGTATGCATATAAACAATATGGGCTCTTGAGTGTGAACTTAGGAAATGTAGTTTAATTTGGCTTGAATATATTCACACAAGCGCATGCCCACACACACACAAACACACACATCACACACACACAGACAAGCACACACTCACACACACACACACAACACACACACACATACACACACACACACACACACACACACACACACACAACACACACTTACCCCCCCCACACACACACACACTCACACACACACCACACACACCACACACACACACTTACCCCCCCCCCCCCCCACACACACACAAATACGCTCTCACTCATATAAACATCGAGAAGTTGGAAAGACATATTATACATTAAAAACTTTTTTTACGATTAAGAAAAAAAAAAGAAAGAAAAAAAGTGACTTACCAGATTCTTAGGTTATTAAAAATTCTCTGAATTCTGCTGTGAAGACAACGCTGTCAGCCGCTTGAAAACAGATATATTGTTCAATAGGACTTATTTGAGAATTATTGCTTTGTCGAATCTATGTTTTTCGCTTTTCATTTTTCCTTATTTTTTTTCTATTCATCCACGAAAACAAAAACATTTCTGGAGAGATGCCAACCGTATGTCATTATTATTATTGTTACTATTATTATTATTATTATTATTATTGTTGTTATTATCATTATTATTATTATTATTATTATTATTATTATTATTATTATTATTATTATTATTATTATTATTATTATTATTATTATTATTATATATTATTATTATTATTATTATTATATTATTATTATTATTATTATTATTATTATATTATTATTATTATATTATATTATTATTATTACTATTTTATCTTTATTTAATCATTATTATTATCATTATTTTATAATAATAATAATAATAATAATAATAATTATTATTATTATCATTATCATTTTCTCATCATCATTATTTCATTATTATTATTATCATTATTGTTATCATTATCATTATTATTAATAGTACTGTTATGATTATCATTATTATCATCATCATTATCATTATTATTATTACTATCGTGATCATTATTATCATCATTATCATTATCATCATATTGTTTCTTTACTCTTCAGTTTCATACCCTTTCACTAGTGTTACGTATGTCATTTCTTTGTTTGCTAGAAGTATGCTATTTCGATATTCCTTGAGGGTTTACCATTTCAGTGTTTGGTGATGTCATTATTCGCGTGACCATATCCCATTCCATTACTCGCTGATAATATACCATTTCATTGTTCTTGGAAGATCTGTCATTCCGTCATTTCTGGAATATGTACCATTTCATCATTCGTGGAGGATATGTCACTCCCTCATTCCTGGGAGATGTACTATTTCATCATTCCTACAAGACATTTCATTCCCTCATTCCTAGAAGACATTTCATTCCCTCATTCCTAGAAGATCTGGCATTACATTACTCTTGGAAGATATTCTATTCCATCATTCCTGAAAGTTGTCATTTCATCATTCCAGGAGGATATGTCATTCCATCATTCCTGAAAGATGCCATTCCATCATTCCTGGAAAGTATACCATTCCATTTTTTTCCAAGAATATATACCATTTCAACATTCCTGAAAGATGTTATTCCATCACTCCCGAAAGATATGCCATTCCACCATCCGTAGAATGCATACCACTCCCTCATTCCTGTAAAATGTACGATTTCTTTGTTATGACGACGATATACCTCTTCACTATTCGCATATTCACAGAGGTGCAGATGCGGCATATTGAGCATCAGCAACGATGCATAAACAAGGCCACACGTGCACGGAGTCTGCTTGCTTTATCATGCACTTGCTGTCATCATGACTGGCTGGCGTCAAGCAGTTTCCGGGGAAGAAGGGCGTTTCCACATTCCGGTTCCCGAGGTGCCTTCGGTGGCATAGATGGCACTGGTGTATGGAATTCGTTCGAAATTGTTAATGTTTGATTTTTAGGATTCATGGTTTACGAAAACAAGATAGTTTCATATCGTAAGGTAACGGTATTTATAATTGTGTTTATTTGAGCTAAGTGAACATATGTGGGTTTCCTGCTTTTTGCAAAAAAAAAAAAAAAAAAAAAAAAAAAAAAAAAATCTTAAGCCGATGGCCTCTGTACAGCTGGTGTGGATTTCAGTAAATACCAGTTATTTTTTTATATGGATGAACCCAGTCGATTTGGCAATGCCATCTAACACGTATTGTGCTATCGGAATTTTGGTATATTACATAATAAGCTGTAGTGTGAATTTACTGTTATTATACTGTTTTGTTAATATTACCATTGTGGATGTTATCATCATTATTATTACGATGCTTTTCATTATCATTATTATCATTGTTGCGGTTTACTTGTTGTTATTGTAATTATCATTTTCATTATCCTCCTCCTCATTATTGTTACCATTATCACCAATTTCGTCATCACTATTGTTATTATAATTCGTATAAATATTCTTGTTGTTTTTCTTCTTCTTTTCAACATCATTATCATCATTATCATTATAATTTTCATTATTACTATCAATATTATCGTTATCATTAGCATCATCATCAGCAATATATTATTATGATTATCATTACTATTATCATCATTGTCATCAATATCATCATTGCCATTGTTATTACTACTATTTATACTATCATATTGTCGTTATCATCATCATTGTCGTCATCTTTATCATTACAATATCATTATAATCAAAAGTCACTTTTTCCTCCATTTTAGAATAAATCACTTGGTGCAATATGAAGAAGACAAAGAAACGAAGAAAATAAAAAGAAGCAGAAGTAGTAGTAGGAGAAGAAAAATGAGAAGAAGAAGAAGAAGAAGAAACAGAAGAAGAAGAGGAAGGAGAAGGAGAAAGAGAAGAAGAAGGAGGAGGAGGAAAAAAATTATTATAAGAAGAAAGAGGAGAAGAAAAATAAAAAAAGGAGAAAAAAATTAAAATAGAAGTATAACATAAGACAAATAAAAACAAAACCGGAAAAGGAAGCCACTTCACCCCTCAAAAGAAAAGAAAAGAAAAAAGAGGAAGAACAGAAAATGATTAAAAAACAAGCAACATGCAGGAACCATACAGACTTCTGTCTCCCATCTCCTTTGGCCCAGCATCCGACCCTCGTTCCTCCACCTCTCTCTTTCTCTCTCTCCCGCTTTCTTTTTTTCTTTCTCTCCCTCTCTCTCTTTCTCTCTTTCTCTCTCCCTCTGTCTCTGTCTGTCTTTCTCTCTCTCTCCCTCTGTCTCTTTGCCTCTCTCTTTCTCTCTCTTTCTCTCCCCGATGGGCCTGAGGGACAGCGGGTGTCCGCAGTGACTTCTCTCTCTCTCTCTCTCTCTCTCTCTCTCTCTCTCTCTCTCTCTCTCTCTCTCTCTCTCTCTCTCTCTCTCTCTCTCTCTCTCTCTCTCTCTCTCTCTCTCTCCCCCTCCCTCCCTCTCCCTCTCCCCGATGGGTCTGAGGGACAGCGGGTGTCCACAGTGACCTCTCTCTCCACTTCTCTTTCTCTCTGTCTCAGCCTCTTCGGATGTGCTGAATCACTTCCTATTGTAGATTTTCCAGCTTTTCTACTCGTCTGAGAGGCCTCGGGTCTGTTATTTTTTTTATAATCTTTATGATTTTTCTTTTTCGTCTATGTATTTCTATTTCATTTATTAAACTATTCGTTCACTTGTATTTTTTTTATCTCTTTTTTTTTTTTTGGGGGGGGAGGGGGTGTATGATTAGTAAGGTCGTTTTTTAAGGACGGACTACCGGTGTATTGCGTGTATAATCTGGAGGCCTTGGCTGTGTTCGGGATTTCAGCGCTGGACTCGGCAACTCGGGAGTCTATTTCTAGCGCTTAACCGCTAGGAACCTTCTCAGAAAGGGGATCTGTAGGTCATTTGAGAATAGGTTGCCAGTGAAGATGATTATGTAAGGAAACTATTGATGCAGTAGATATATGTTTATTGTTAATGATATCTATTATTTTGGTGTGTGTTAGTGTGTATGTTATAGAGATAAGTGCAAGAAATTCGATGATAACAAAGCTTAATTTGTAACACACAGACATACATTCATAAATATGTGTGTGATTGTGTGTGTGTGTTTGTGTGTGCGTGTGCATGTGCATAAATAAAATGTTTCAAATAATGTGAAAGGGTGAATATAGATAGCAAAAGGAATTTAGATTTCTCAATTCCCATAGCTACGACCACTTTGTCTGCCTGGGTGTTCGTATGTTGCAACCAGACATTTCTGTCTAGATGCGATTGTTATGCAACAGGATTTCACACTATTATTGAAGTAAATCAATATATTTTTTTAACTTCCTGATTTTAAATACCTCAGCACATGACTGAGAGCACAACAGTAATTATGATGTCGTCATACAATTATCTGAAAATAGGATCAGAGTTCAGAGAATGTTTTTACCACATATTGTCCGATTTCGTGATTTGAAGAACTGTCATCCAAATATAGTAATAATTATAACTAAGAAAATTAATACTCATCATTTATGTAACCCCCTCGTGAAGCACATGATAATGCATGACAGTTAGATAAAAAGTGGTAAGTATGAATGACAAGAAAAATTCAATGTTCGTCTTATAAAATTGCAAAGAGAAATGTAGATAATATTCACTCACTTAAATCCCACTTCAATTTCACTCTTCCTATAACTTGCAGAGAGAGCAAATGGATATATTTGTCTATATTGTCTACAAGTATATTTATCTCCAAATCTGTTTGTCAATTCATTTGTCTGTCTGTCCCTTTATATATCTGCCTGCCTGCTAATATATCCCTCTAACTGTGTATACTCGTATGTCTGTCGAACCGTCTATCTATGTGTCTGTCACTATATCTGTCAGTTTACCTATCTATCAGTCTGCTCCTTTCTATCTATCTATCAATCTGTCTTACTATCTACCAATCTGTCTGCGTATCTTTCTCCTGTTTGTTTTCACTTATCTTCTCTCTTATCTTCAATTATCATATTTCTTTAAGCAAAGTAGAGGGCTGGGTTGAAGATAGTGAGGGAAAAATGGCAACTTCCCAGAGGATTCCACAAGCATAATGTGATATATTTTTTTGTAAAGTCAGTATGTCTATCGATTTTGCAATGATGGGAATAAATCCAAATCTGGATGACTGTTTTTTTTTTTAAAGAAAGAAGTACTTTTTTTCTGCTTTCAGTCTCCTTTTATGTCGATGCAGTTTGCTCTTTTAGATATATGTAAAAAAAAGAAAAGAAACAGTTTATTCTAACAAAATCTAATCATTAGATGAGTTACGGAATAAGAATGTATTTGTAGGTTTCAACATTCAGTAAACTATAATACACACGATAATACATTTTCTATTGAACAATTATTCGTGTTTGTATGTGGGTATTTAATTTATCATTATCACTATTTTTTTACCCATGGACCTCTCCACACGCCTAAATTTGGCCCTAATCAAACGCATATAAATTTCGCCTCATTACCAGTTGCAGTAAGGTCGCAAATATGCAACTAATTATTCTAATTTCTTGTTCATAATGTGGTTGTGTATAATTTCTAGACTTTTTGCTTTTGTATTTCAAGGAAGTGGATCTTTTTAGTTACAATGATAATCATTATTATCATTATTATCAGTATTATTATTACCACTATCATTATTATTGTTATTGTTATTATTTTTATCATTATTATCATTATTATTATCATTATTATTATTATCATCTTTATCATCATCATTATTATTATCTTTATTATTATTATCATTATCATTATCATTATTATCATTATCATTATTATCATTATCATTATCATTATCATTATCATTATCATCATCATCATCATCATCATCATCATCATCATTATTATTATTATTATCATTATTATCATTATTATTATCACAAGCATTAGTACTATTGTTATTGTTATTTTTATTATCATTATTTTCTAGTTATTCTTATATATGGTTCTGGCAGATATTTGTTCACGCGCGGATGCCCTTCCTGACGTCACCCCTCACTAGGTGGGCCGACTAGCTTATCATTAGCAGTATTGTTGTTATAACTGTTATCATTATTATTGTTGTTGTTATTATTATCATTATTATTATTATTATCAGTATCAGTAACTTTATTATCATTATTGTTATTACTATTATTTACTATTATCATTATTGTTATTACTATTATCTATTATTATCATTAGCATCACAATTATCATGAATATCATCATCATCATCGTTATTTGCTACTATCATTATTACCAGCACATTATCATCATTCACAATCATCATAACTGAGATCAGGATAATGACGTTATTTTGTCAAATTTAAAATATGTTATATCATACTGTTACAAGAGCAAAGAAAAAGAAAGAAAAAAATGACAAAGAATTTTCGACAGCAAACCACAATAATTCGAAGCACTGGAGTTTTGTTTTTATCTTTACTGCCATCTTTAAGTGCATCGGTTCATAAACTGTGTATGTGTGTGTGTTTATGTGTTTATGTGTGTGTGTGTTTATGTGAGTTGATATGTGTATGTGTTTATGTGAGTTGATATGTGTGTGTGTTTTTGTGAGTTTATGTGAGTTTATATGTGTGTGTTTATGTGAGTTTATGCATGTGTGTTTATGTGAGTTGTATGTGTGTGTGTGTTTATGTGAGTTGATATGTGTGTGTGTGTGAGTTTATGTATGTGTGTGTGTGTGTAGGGATGTGTGTGTGTCTGCGTGTGTGAGTTTATGTATGTGTTTGCGTGTGTGTGTTTATGTGAGTTT
>NW_020868966.1:418476-423476 GCF_003789085.1 Penaeus vannamei
TAAGGATGAAAGTCGAGGGACGAGCAGAGCTAAGGATGAAAGCGAGGGTTAACGAGCAGAGCAGTCGAGGGTTAACGAGCAGACTAGCTAAGGATGAAAGTCGAGGGTTAACGAGCAGACTAGCTAAGGATGAAAGTCGAGGTTAACGAGCAGGCTAAGATGAAAGCAGTAGCCAACGAGCAGACTAGCTAAGGATGAAAGTCTCAAAGGATGAAAAGGAAAGTTGCTAAGAAACCCTAAGATCTTTAGGCAAAAAACACAGTGAAATTAGTTTACTGAACAAGTCCTTATAAACAGGATTAGAGTGTTTTATTACTCATTAGTATTCTGCTATCGGAGTGATTCATAAATTAAGTATTGGAGAGGAATGAATCAAATATTAACTTACAAGGTAGAGATTGCAACATCGAATATTAAGATATATAATGTTCACGTCAAAACGGAGATTAAGATGAAGATGAAAATGAGGAAGAAGAATAGACTGAAGAAGACGAAATTTGATAACGATAGTGATAATAATATGACGAGGCGGAAGAAGAAGAAAAGTTATTCGAGTGGGTAGGGAGACGGTAGCTATAACGACTTACGTTATAATTTAAATATATAATTATTCAATATTCATTCAAAATTTCACATTTGTAAACACATCTCCTCTCATCCTAGCATCCCAATATGATATATTTTCCTTTATAATTGTAGCTGTTTTCCCTTTTCATTTTATCGTTCACGTTCCTGTTATTGTTTGTGTTCATGACTTATGTTATTTGGGCCTTTTGAACACGTCACCTTGTTCCTACAGTCACCTGGTCATTAGGGGACGCTCACCTGTCCTCACCCCTAATGCTGAAACTACACCTGTGGTATGTAAGAAAATATAGGTGTGTGTGAACTAGGGTGTGGAAATGAGGATATCTTTAAGAAAAAAATATTTGCATATTAAAAGAGAAATACATAAAGATAATTAAAATGAGAACTGAAAGAGACATAAAACTGAAAAGTGGAAGAGAGATAAAAATGAAAATTGAAAGAGAAAAAATGAAAAGAAAGAAATTGAAAAAGAAAAAGAAATAAAAACAACAAAGAAAAGAAAAAAAAAAGAAAAAAAAAGAAAATGGAAAGAAACGAAAAGAAAACAAAGGAAAGAAAACGAAAAGAAAAAGAAAGGAAAAAACGATAAAGAAAAACAAAAAGAAAGAAAAAATAAAAAATTAAATAAAATAACAATAAAAAACTGAAAAGGAAGCGAAATACTGAAGCACAAATAAACAAACAGACAAATAGGAGAAAAAAAATCCCAACCCACATGGCCATAGCATCCCCGCCCATAGATGGCAAAACCACAATTTTCGTTTTCTCCTTAAACATCCTAAGCCTGTGGGAAGGTTGTGGCAGAGAGAGATATAAATATTTCTCCCAGGGTGACGTTTGTGGGCGTGTTTAGTGTCTGTTTATGTTTTTTTTTTTTTTTTTTTTTTTTTTTTTTTTTGAGTGTGGGTTTTGTTTGTGGGCGGGGGATGGGCGGATGGTTTTTAGTTTTGTGGGCGTGTGTAGGGTCTGTTGTGTGTGTGTGTGTGTGTTTTTAAGGTGTGAGTGTGGGTTTTGTTTGTGGCGGGGTATGGACGGATGGTTTTAGTTTGATCCATATATCATTCATTTTTGATTTCAGCCTTTTTTCCCTTACTCCTTCTCTCTTACTCTCCATTTATCTATGCATCAGTTATCATCCATCCATCTATCTATCCATATTCATCCATACCCACCCATCCACCCACCATCCATCCATCATCCACCCACCATCCATCTATCCATAATCCACCCATCATCCATCCACCATCCATCCACCCCACCCACCCACCATCCACCCATCCATCCATCCATCCATCCATCCTCCACCCATCCCCACTCACCCACCCACCCATCTCCCTCCCTCCCACCCACCCATCCATCCAAACCCTCCCACCCACCCATCCACCCACCCACCTTCCCTCCCTCCCACCCACCCACCCACCCTCCACCCCTCCACCCCCCTCCCTCCCTCCCTCCCATCTCACCCACCTTCTACAAAGTTCCTACAAGGAAATAATATACATGGAGTAATGCAATAGATATGGTGACGGCAAATATGACAACATAATTATGTGATGAAGGTATATAATGTGATGACTATATTTGTGATGATGCTTTTTGTGATGACTGCAGACCTGATGACGGAAAGTATGGTAATGTGCTGAGTGTGGTGATTGCAAGTGTGATGAAGGCTGATGTGATGATGGTGATTTTTGTGATGATGACAGGTGTGATGTCGGCACGTGAGATTATGACAAGATTATGACATGATGTGATGACGTGATTTTGTGATGATACAGGTGACACATGATTATGACAAGATTATGACATGATGTGATGACAAGAGATATGGCGTCGGGTGGTGTGATGATCGGGTTTTACGGGGATGAAAGCGTGACAACGGCGGATTTGGTGTGGTCTTTGTGATGAGGATCCTGTGATGAGGCGTGAAGTGATGCATAGGAAGGGACTGACATTATGGTGTGTGGTCAAATTTCCTTTTTTCTGGAGGTCGCTGTTTGTATGCTGTGTGTCTGTGTTTGTTTGTTGTTTGTTTCTCCTTTTCTTTGTGTCTGTTGCTCGTTGGCTTTTCTCTCTCCTTTCTCTGGGGTTTTTCTCTTTATCTGTCTCTGTTCGTCGTCTGATCTCTCTGCGTCTGCTGTGATCTGTCTCTGTCTGTCTGTCTCTCTCTCTTCTCTCTCTCTCTCTCTCTCTCTCTCTCTCTCTTTCTAAACTTCCCCCATCTTCTCTCTCTCTGTCTCGTCCGTTTCTCATCTCACTCTCTCTCTCTGTCTCTCTCTGTGCATTCTTATCTGTCTGCTGCTCTCTCCCTCCCTCCTTCCCTCCCTCCTCCCCCCTCTCTCTCTCTCTCTCTCTCTCTCTCTCTCTCTCTCTCTCTCTCTCTCTCTCTCTCTCTCTCTCTCTCTCCTCTTCTCCCTCACCCATTCCGTCCGGCCTTTCCGACCGCTTCCCCACTCCCCCTCCTTCACCCCCCACCCCTCACATGCAGTTCCCCCCCCCCCACCCCCGTGTCCCGCTTTCCTTCCCTCCTCCCTAGTACCCAATTATGCACCATTTTCCCTCCTCACCCCCTCCTTCCGCCATCTGTAATCACCCTCCCACCCATTCGCCTTGAACTCCTCCCTCCATTCCCCATCATTACCTTACTCCCCCGCACACTGTACCCCTATCTCTTCCTTAACTCCTATCCACTCCCCCTCCTCTTCCTATCCCAGCTCTTTTTCTTCCCTTCATACCCATGTCCTCAGTGCTACATAGACTTTTTTTCCTGCCATACCTTAGTATTACTTCCCTATATACAAGCCCTCTTTTTTTTTTTTTTTTTTTTACCTTAGCTTCCTTCCCCATCACCAACCCTCATATTTTTTTTTTACCCATACCCCACATCCCAGCCCCTTTCATACCCCAAATCTATGCACTCAAGTCTCCTCTTCCCTCCCATTGCCCCTACCGACCGCCCCCCACCCCCACCCGTGTTGCCGGAAGAAGCCTCTCTCGGCCGGAAATCGAAGGGGCAGCTGTCTCCGTCGCCTTGCCCCTCGCAGCAAAGCCCTTTCGCCCCCTCCCTCTCCTTCTTCCGTTCTCCCTCCCTCTCCTCCCTTTCTTCCTCTCCTTCTCCTCCCTCCTCCCTCCTTCCCTCTTCTTCCCCTCCCTCTCCTTTTCTCCTCCCTTCATTCCTCCCGCTCTTCTTCCCCTTCCTCCTTCTTTCTCCTCCCCTCTCCCTCTTCTCTTCCCCTCCATCTCTTCCTCCCTCCTCCCTCTTTCTCTCCCCTCCTCCCTCTTCTCTCCCCTCCTCCCTTTCTCTCCCCTCCTCCCTCTTTCTCTTCCCCCCTCCCTCTTCTCTCCCCTCCTCCCTCTTTCTCTTCCCCTCCTCCATCCTTCTCTCCCCTCCTCCCTCTTCTCTCACTCTCCCTCTTCTCTCCCCTCCTCCCTCTTCTCTCCCCCCCTCCCTCTTCTTCCCCTCCTCCCTCTTCTCTCCCCTCTCCCTCTTCTCTCCCCCTCCTCCCTCTTCTCTCCCCTCCTCCCTCTTTCTCTCCCCTCATCTACTTCCTCCTTCCTCCTCCCCTTCCCCGCTCTTCTCCCCCTCCCTTTCTCTTCTCCCTCCCTCTCCATTCCTCCTCCCCCTCCCGGCTCTTCTACCCCTCCCTCTCCTCTCCCATCCTTTCCTCCCCCCTTCTCCTCCCTCTCCCTCTCATCTACCCTCCCTCCCTCTCCCATTCCTCTCCCCCCTTCCCGCTCTTTCTCCCATCCTTTCCTCCCCGTTCCCTTTCCCTCTCCTCTCAACCTCCCTCTCCTTTCTCCCCTCCCTCTCCATCCTCCTCCCCCCTCCCCTCTCCTTTCTCCCTCCCCTCTCCATCCTCCTCCCCCCTCCCGCTCTTTCTCCCCCTCCCTCTTTCCTCTCCCATCCTTTCCTCTCCTTAACCCCCTCCCGCCTTTTTCTCCCCCTTCTTTTTTTTTTCCCCTTTTTCCTTTCCCCCTTTTTTTCCCCCCCTTTTCCCCTCCCTCTCCATCCTTCCTCCCCCATCCCGTTTTCTCTCCTCCTCTCCATTTCCTTTCTCCCCCCTTCCCTCTTCCCCCGTCCCTTCCCTCTCCTCTTCCCCTCCCTCTCCTTTCTCCCTCCTCTCCTCCATCCTCCTCCCCAATGTCTCCTCTCCCATCCTTTTCCTCCCCCTCCTCCTCTCCTCTCCCCATCCTTTTCCTCCCGTCCTTCCCTCTCCTCTCCCCTCCTCTCCATCCCCCTCTCCTCTCATTACCCTCCCTCCCTCTCCTCTTCCCCATTTCCTCTCCTCTCCCCCTCTTCCCCTCCCTTCCGCTGTCTGGCGAGGGCGAGAGCGGAGTCCCTCACCACTTTCACGGACTCGCTACTTCCGCACGGGACGGCGTTGTTGGGGGGTCTACTGGGGACGCGCAGA
>NW_020868966.1:448476-460976 GCF_003789085.1 Penaeus vannamei
ATATTGGTGAATGTATATCGATTCATACTTTTACGCTGATGCACGTTAGAGTATGACACTCCCACTCCCCTCAGACGACGTGGCATACATCTGGACGAGCGGAACGAAAGTGGGCAACGGCTGGCGGTGGAACGGGCCTGGAGCGGGGGCCTTCCAGGGACTCAACTGGAGTCATACTGGAGGGTGAGGATCGAACATATTGTGCCTTTGGAGTTGAATTTTGCTGGGTTAGGTAATTTTAGGTTGTTTTAAAATCGTGGGATTATAGTTGATTTTTTAAACATTCATTAGGATTTTGTCAGAGTTAGGTTCATATTTGCGTTATACTATTTTGCAATTGTTCAGTTGAATGCTATGTTTTTTCCCGTTTTTCTTCTAGCATGTATACTTGTCATCTTGAATTCAAATGATTTTTCTTTTCCGTAGCTTTCTTTTTTTTTATTTAGCATTATATACAAGTTTTATCATTCGTATTCGTCCATCGTCGTTCTTCATTCATATTTTTCTATATCAAAATTGATGACCAGAGTAGAGAAACGGTTCACATCTTTATGGAAAATGTCTCTATAATTACACATTTTAATCAGAAATAGAAATTAATGAGTAGTTTTCAAAGACATTCACCCGAAAAGTATCGCCTCGACGCAATATATTAGGTTAGGGAAAAAGGCGGGAAACCACGATGACGTCACAAACACGCTTTGGGCCTGTCTGTCTCTTCTTATACAACTCTCGACATCGTTTTCATACACTATTTCGCCGTCTCTAATTCTAACTTTTTCATTTATTTATTCACTTTGCCATGTATTTCATTTATTTTTCTTCTTCACTTCTTTCCTTCTCCCATTCATTTATGTATCCATTACCTCTTTCAAGTATGTCTGTAGTGTAAGAATTATTAGCTTCCGTGTCCATTGTTGAATTATCTAAATCAGTGTTATTCATCCTTTTCCATTCTGTAGCCCCGACCAATACATAACTCCCAAGGCCCCGTTTCATGTTCGCACATCTTGATATTGCTCTTAGGCCTACTAGTTATGAATAGTGTAATGATGCCAATAGTTGTAAGATAAGAACACTGTACGGAAGGATTCCACTTCATTGACATGTGAAAGGTAATTATTACCTGTAATGTAGGTGTGACCAAGTCCAATTTAATTCGGTCATAATTTTCATATTGCTCCATGGCTCCACAGAAAATATCGCTTGGCGCCCAGCTTGGGACCCTGTGATCTAAATATTATGGCTCAAACTAATTGAATTCCAGCTACCATAAAAGAGTATTAGAATCTATTACTTCTGACATCGTGAAACAAGATTCGCATTAAGCAGATCTGAAAAAATGTCGATTCCGCGTAAAATACGATAATCACCTACTATGACGTCACGAAGACTTCCCGCGTTTTTCCTAAGATTTAAATTAGGCTCGGCGGCCAAAACTACGTTTCAGATTACTTTCTTCAATCATGAGGCGTATTATTGAATTGTAAAAAGGAAAAAGAAAAGTAGAACTCTCCATGAACCTAAACATCTCATTCTTTACCGTTGCCACCCCCCCCCCCCCCTTGCTGCTTCTTGCCGTGGTGCTTAGGAGCTGAGGCCCAAGATAGATCACCCCAGGCCTTGCTTCAACAATTTTTGCATGGTCTTTTCTTCCCTTTTCCTCTTCTCTGACCTCCTCTTCTGTCCACTTCCTAAGGTGCGAAAGCCGCGCTGAAAGGATGAAAGGCGGACTTTGTGTCATTCCTGACTGGCCTTCATACTCCGTGTGTTCTGCACTACAGTACTAACCTGCAGCGCTCGACAACCTTTACCATCTAACATATTTAGTCCTAATCAGTTACTCATTTTACACTTTTCTCCACAGCTGTTTCTCATATTGCTATAAGACCTTTGGTGGCTAGTATTTCTAGTATTTATTTATTTTGACCATTAACCATTCTTGGAATCCACAAACACCGCATTATGAACCAAAAAAAGCCTAACTTAGGGCTTGGCTCCCATGCACCACCCTATAGCTACATTTTGAATACGTCTCTATTGACCTTAGATGTTCATGCGGCAGATTTTTTTTAAATAGATAAATTTACCATTGCCTTTCGCTTCTCTTCTACCGTTTTTTTCATCATGTTTCACCTTTTTTCTATCATTTTATTATTCTCCTCTTTTCCATTATTATTTCCTTAATTATTCACCTCTCCTCTTTTCTCCACTTTTATTTTCAAAATCCATCTCCTTTCTTTTCACCATTATATTCATTATCATTCTCCTCTCCTCTTTCTTTCTCTTTCTTATTTTATCACCTACCTCCTCTCATCTCTTCTATCCACCATTATCTTCATCATGTTTCTCCTCTTCACTATTACCTTCACCTTTCTCACCCCGTCTCTACCATTTTGTTATTGCCATCTCTGCCCTCTCCCCTCTTCCACCATTATTTATCACCTTTCTCCTCACCTTCTCTAACGGCCACTGTCTTTCTCCACCATTTTTTTATCGGCAGCAGTTTCATCTCCACCCATTACTGACAACCTCCTCCTCCTCCTCCTCCACCCATTATTGACAACCTCCTCCTCCTCTGCCTTCTCCACCCATTATTGACAACCTCTCCCCCCACCCCCATACTGACAACCTACTCCTCTTTCTTCCTCCTTCCTCCACCCATTATTGACACCCTCCTCCTCCTCCTTCTTCAGATTTGGAATCGCGCAACCAGACAACAGATTCGGAGACGAGAACTGCCTCGGAATCCTCAATCGCTTTTACTTCAACGACGGGATCACTTGGCACGACATCGCCTGCTTCCACCTCAAGCCTGTGGCGTGTGAGCAGCGTCTTTAACTGAAACCTGTAGAAGGGTTGATCAAAATTGCCATTCTTAGGGTGTTAACAGATTTATGAGGAATTGAGGATTCTTATGTTATTATTTTGGAAAAATGAGGATTTTTACTGGTTAATTGGAAAGATTTATGAGGAATGAGAATTGTGTTAATTGCCTTGGAAAGAAAGATTTATGAGGAATGAGGATTCTTACTGTGTTAATTGCCTTGGAAAATTGCCTTGGAAAGGTTTATGGGGAATGACGATTCTTACTGTTTTAATTAAGCGTGTAGGATTTACCGAAAATGGTAATTCTTGCCTCGTCAGTCGCCCTCTGGTTTAAAAATTGCGAAACTGGTTGTTAGTGCAGTGATTAACTTGAATCTGGTAGCCTGTGAATTGTGACAATATCGAACCTCGGCTGGAGAACATGTTTAAACAAGTTGTCCGCTTTGTTTATGAAGTCAGAGGTGTCTTTTCATTATCATAGGTGTAAAAGTTTAGTAATTTAGTAACCTTTGTTAAATACACTATTCAGTAAGATTTGGTTATTTCAATTATCCCTTATATTTGCAAAAAATGGTTGAACATCTTTCCTCATCTGTAGTTTAAAAATCCAGAATGTTTTACCAAAGGAGTCGCACAATTATAATTAACTACTACTTTGATATTGCACAAAGGCTAGACGTGCTGGCAAAAATTCGAAGTCAAATCTCAGATAATAATGAACTATACTCTAAACCAGTGTTGTCCAAACTGGGGCCCGCAACATAGATCACAAGGGGACGTGAACAAACAAGGAACACACTCGCACTCGCACAGATACATCACACTTTCTATGAATCATTTTATTCGTGTATTAAATTCGAACTTATTGAGCAACACTCCTGCAATAGGCTTTTCATAATTAGTATATTATTTGCATTATCCGAAATAAAAGTTTAGCCATGGTGGCCGGGGGGGGGGTGTACGTAACAGTGCAAGAAGGTAATAAAGGGTACAATAGTCGAAAATGTATAAACAACACTGCTCTAAACCAAGGGTTCTTTACTTTTTTTTTTTTTTTTTTTTTTTTACTAACACTACCCCTTTAGGATCCTAATCCCTTTTCTCGTAGTGGGGCTTAGGAGACGGAGACCGAGGCCCAGGGTAGGGGATCACTCATACCCTGGGTCTTGGCCCTTGCTTCCACTAATTTTGCAAGGTCTTTTCTTCATCCCCTTTCATTTTCCTTCTCTTCTTCACCCCCTTGTTCTTTTAATTTCCTACACATAGCAACTATCACCTGACATCCCCCTTTACTATACCTTCCTATAGTGCTATATGACCTTAGATGCCTAGCACATTTATTTTAACCATTAACCATTTTCACTTCCTAAGGTGTGAGAGCCGTGCTGAAAGAACGAAAGGCTGGCTTTGTTAGTCCTGAATGACCGTACTCGTTTGCTCTTCCCTTTTACCCTTTTCGTTGCCATTCTATCTTACGGCATTCTACAGTCTTTGATAGCTACATATTTTCTCTTAATCATTAACTCGTTTATACCCATGTTGCCACAATATTTTATCATAGTGCTGAACCCTTACCATATCGCTATATTTTGAATATACCGCTAATGACCTAATATACCTAAAAATAAATGTATAAAGATTGTGATACATCTGCATGTAATGACAATAGCGAAAGTAATGCACAAAAATTGTTTGGCGATATTGGGCAAGCAACCATGAGAGAAAGTCCGATATGCGGAGCTCAGTCTCGCCCGGGCTAAGAGGGGAGCCCGGCCTGTGCCGACTAATACCGACTCGATAAACGTGTCAAGTGCTGATGCAACAGAGCTTATTCCTTGCCCAACGTGGTGCCCAGTCTCAGTGGTAACCAGGCGACAATTGCAACTTCTCGCGCCTGGGCGGGGCGCGAACCGCTGACCCCTCGAATGAGAGGTCAACACGGCCTCTCATCCTTAAAGTGGCCTAACCAACTCGGCACTTGTCTCGTATATTTTATTTATTCGACTGGCAAAGTGCTGTCTGGATGTGTCAACTTTTACTCCATCTAAATCGTTTACAATATTAACTAATGGGTAGAACATGGTACCAAGAGTAGAAAATGTGTGGAAGAACAGATCTCACAATGGAGAATGTCATTCTGCTAAAGATATAACATCAAAGTGTGCCAGTTACATCTCGCTCCATAGAAATTTGTATGCTTAAATCCTTCTTTCTATAAATATATTGTTAATATAAGTAAAGAAAATGCGTCAAATAGAAAGTTCAAACGATAATTAAAACCGAAAAAATCGGATAAAGTTTTAATTAAATGTATCGTATTTAATTATATCTATTAGTGTATGTTATCTGGTCTGGTTGAAGCATAGATGATACTGCACGAGTTTTCTCAAATTTTCTGTTCATTAACATATCGCCATTCTTTTCGCAGTCGGGTAATACAGTAAGAAAAGCAGATACTGACTGAATAACATTGCGCAATACATAATTCTAACATATTTCCAGAAGAAATTTCCAAAGTCTTTGCAATATTTTCAGAATAACTTCAGACACAATACTATCTAGTTTCATGAAAATCATTAGTTTTTTTTTTTTTTATTAACACCCCCGATCCCTTGCTCGTTGTCGTGGGGAGGGGGGGGGGCTTAGGAGACGGAGACTGAGGCCCCTTCTCTCCTATTCCTTTTCCTTCTTTTTTTATCCCCTTCTGTCCACATTTCTTCGCCTAAAGGAAAGACAAGCGAAACTGATTGCCTTGTTAAGACCTTGGCTTTACCCGTTTGCATACTAACCTACAGCGCTCTACAGTCTTCGATGACCGGTCTAATGTATGCCCTAGCGTCGATGCATGCAACCCCTTTAGGCTTAGCAACAATAAAGAGCAGACATAGAAGAGACTCTCTAAAAACACTACAAGAAACAGGTTTATCCAAGACTTCGTGATCCCTACTTTGGCGAACGAGGATGGGAGATAACGAAGCGCATATCCTATGATTTCAGGTTAGATATGAACAGATGTTATACTGTTTGGGAGATCGATGAGAACATCCCCTACAGATTTCGACATGCTTTTTCCTACTCATTCACTTATTTTGCTCTTTTATTCACAATTATCATAGTGCTGTATGACCTTTCCTTACCCGGGAGCTCCGTCCTAAGCCTCTTCCTATTTGCTATATTTTTGAATACGCCCATAGATGTTGATACGACAGAAAAAAAAGTCAATAGATAAGTGAATTTATTACCTGACCCAGAGTCAATAAGGAATTTCTTTTTGATGGTGTAACAGATATGGATATGTAATTTACTCTCGTTATTGCACACAGAGGCAGTAGTTCCGTAGCTAGGGGAAGCGTTAGTTTAAATGGAATATTTTTCCGTATTGAGAGGAGAAGCTAAAATTCATCGGAAATATAAGCAAATTTTTGCAAGTGAGAAAGCACGGCGAACACAACGCCTGTTCGAAAATACTGCTAATTACGAACAATATATATACAACTGGACAAATCACAAACGATCGGGTTACTTTTAAGGAACAAATGACAAATAACAACAACAACAAAATTATTGTCACGAGGAATTCATTTTTGAGTTGCTTTGTATATTGGTCATTGTAAAACATCCATTCAGGGATGAATTATTATATTATTTGATCATTTCATTCACCGGCATTTCCAGCAAATGCATATTTACATATACAGCTGCATCTATTATTGTATATTACACGCATACATGTGTGTGTGGTGTATGTATGCATGTATGTCTATGTATGTATATCTGTAGATATGAATGTATTTGTATAGTATTGTTACCACACACGTAACTCTGTCCCTGTCTGTCCGTCTTCTATATCTCTGACACACACACACACACACACACACACACACACACACACACACCACACAACACACACACACACACACACACACACACACACACATATGTATGTAATTTAATGAAAAAAATATGTAGAGAGAAAAGAGTGAGAGCGAGAATGAAAGAAGAGGGAAGCGAAAGACAGAGACCAGAAAGATATATATAATATATATATATATATTATATATATATATATATATATATATATATATATATATAATATATATTATATATATATATATATATATATAATATATAATATGTATGTATATATGCATATCAATCAAACCTCAACTTCTCACATATCGACCCACATTTGCATAATCGGGAAACAGAGGCAATATTTGCACGTTTCACATACTCATGCTGCGTTCGGAACTGCTCGTCTTGCTCGTCCAGACATCTTGTCCAGCACCAGCAGGACAAGTGGGCCGCGTTCGGAACCTCCAAGACCCTTTCTGCCCAGAATGCAACCGGCTCGAATGTAAACATTCTTTTTTTTTTTTTTTATCATACCGGTGTCTTTAATTTACACGCTGCATAGGTTTTGTAACTCCTTTGATGCACATTTAACTTGCCTGCAACTGACAAACACAAAAATATCCTTTGATAACACCAATAAAGGGTCATAAAATTACCCACCAATATCTTGTGGTTACCTGCAACTGTCAATGTTTACATACAAAATCTATTGTGACGTTATCTCGTCCTGCTCGCCCACCTTTGCAGGAGGGCGAGTTGGACGAGCTGGACTACTTGTCCGGGACGAGATAGTGGAGGTTCCGAACGGTCAAAAAATCTCGTCCAACTGGTCTGAACGAGATAGACGAGCAGTTCCGAACGCACCATCATTACTGGTAACACCTGTGTGAACATTCATATTCAACTTATCGTATAAAATCTACAGCAGTCCTAAATATAATTATACAATTTTGATAGTTGTTGTTCAGCTATTTACATATATACATATATACGTATACACGTATACATACATACATTGCTTACATCCTTCTTCCCTTTCTTACTCGCATACATACATGCAATCATGCAGACATACACTGAACACTCACATACCTACACAACTTCATGCATATACACATACGTACACAAATACATATTACACCAATATTCTGAGGCCACAGCGCCCCGCCCCCATTGCACTTTTGTACTTGGGTTTAGCGTGTCCCTTTCTCATTCGTCGATGAGACACATTTCCTTTACTTTGGTGTCGATTTTAGGAGACTTTGCCGCAAACGTCATTATTTTGATAAGTTGTGGCTATTGTTTAATGGGTCTGTTTTAGCATATTTTATCATCTTATATATTTCTGTAAGTTCTTACGTTTTTTCCAATATGTTTGTACATCTTCATTGAGGATCAAATATGCATCTGTAAAAGTACCTAAATGCAAAAATGATCGGTCATATAGAGAATGAGAATATTGCTAGACAACTAAAATAAACATCAACAGAACTTAGTAAAAAAAAAAAAGAGTACCAGCCACTCGAAAATCCAAATCTTCAACAAAGTCTCTCTAAGTCAGAACCAAAATTGCAAATCACCGCATCAGTGTCGGATGTGGTGTGATGTAAATCTAAGGACGTGTTGCTGATAGGTGTTTTCTTCCACCTAATTTAAATATTTATTAACATAATTATAGCCTCTCATCCATCGTACGTATGATTTATTAACGTGGGAAAGTTCCTGTATGTGTGATTTATTGATGGATAGTGTAGTTGTAGATTAATGACATGTTGAAGTTTGTTTCGAGTTAAAAGTTCATGATTTTCATTGTTTTTCTTCTTATATACACAAAATTGTGAAACATCTGGTTTCGGGAAGAGATGCCAGCCCCAGTTAGAAATTAGACGTAAAGCCACTAAGTTACATTGTGTAGTGTTAAGACGCGACTGTCATTTCAAATATGTGCTTTGGAAAGATTTATGTCAACATTTTTTAATATATTATTGTGCATTTTCTCATGATTTATTTACACATTTCTCCATATCAGTTAGTCACTTACCCTATTTTGGTGCTGAGAGTGACATTTTTTTAATCATGTTATTTCTTCCTTTCAACAGAAAATGACAAAGCTCTTAGCCTTCCTGTTCCTCCTCTGCCACTTCTATTCTTTTGTGTTGGCGGAGGATTTCTACGAGATGCTTGGGGTGCCCAGGAATGCAGATGTGAGAGAAATTCGCAAAGGCTTTAAAAAGAAGGCCCTCGTCTTGCACCCTGACAAGAATACGGTAAGCGGTTGGTTACTGAGTGCAACGTATCTGCCAGAGACTGTCCTAAAGCCAAAGTATCATGTGAAGCCAGATAGCCAGCCTAACCTTTCCTACCTTCTTTTTACTCCCTAGACAGAGGTGCAGTAGGGCTTACCCACCCTGTCCTATTTATAAGTACTTGTTGCCAACTTTTAAAAATCACACATTAAGAACTCTGGCTTTGTGAGGGTGTTGTGGACTTGTGTTGTGGCGGTGATATGCAGCAAATATTTTTGTTATATCATGGTAAATATGAAGCAGCTACAGGTGTATCTGTGTTTTTTTTTTTTACTAAAACCAAGGTATCGTACAAAGGACATTAAGAAAAAAATTCCAGGATTCTCATCAAAACTTTTTCAAAATTCAAATACATTATGCTATTTTTTTTGGAAATTTAATTGTTGCATTGAGGCCAAATAAGATTACTTCTTAAAGGCAATGTTAATGATATTGTTACACCACCCTTTATTAATGTATATGTATTTCACGGGAGTTTTAGTGTGGAGAGAGGTGTCTCATCTCATAGAGGTAGATCGCCCGGGGTTCTTTGATTCAGGATATGCTCGTAACCCCTCCTCTTGTTTTCCCACCTGAGACTGTGATTTTTGCCGTGTTTGATATGCCTTTATTTCTTGTGGATTAATAAACCCCTTGGTGAAGTGAATAGTGTTTATATTGACCTGACAGTAACTTGGGCAAGGGGACTGGGAATGCTCGCCTCTACGTACACTCTCGGACCTGTATTGGCTGCTGAGGTTAGGGTGCCATCCAATGGTTGCTTGGGCTTAACAATATGGACAACTCTGCATGTGTAAACATGTAATGTTTGATGAAAATGAAGGTAATAATTGGTGGATACATAGTGCATTTGAGTTTTTTGCTAGTTTAACAGCTTGAGGAAAGTTTCCGTAATTGGTGACTCCATAGGGCAAGACCCACTTGTGCCACAGGTACACATTATCCATTTGAGTGACTAACAAAGATAGAAAGTTAAGATGAAACGTGTTGCGGTTCAGACAAATATACTTTTAAGACTTAGTGGTGGACATTTTGGTTGTTTACAAAATGGGCTGTGAGGCGAAGCAAACTACTTCGAACTCTCACCCTTTTTGCCATGCAATGCTTTTTTAAATGTTTTGTCACATTGACAGTTCACTTTATTTTGCCATGCAATGCACAGTACGTTTTGCCCGAGTGAATGTGAAGATATTTTGCAGGCAGGCTCTTTTGGTGCATTTTCATTGATCATAAAAAAAGAAAAAAAAAAGGGTTGTCGATTTTCAGATGCAGATGCTAATGAGAAACTTTTTTTTTCTTGTTTCTTCAAATAGGCTTCACCCCAAAATCCAAACCTAATCATTCCTAGCTTCTATTTTTTCCCTAGACAGGGAATAAATAGAAGCTAGGACCCTCCTTTATTATCACTTTGTGTCAACTTCAAGAAAATGTGATCTTAAGAACTCTGTGTGTGTGTGAGGGTGTTGTGGAGTTAGTCTCTGAGTGGTGATATTGAGTGGATATTTTCATTATTTTGTGGTTAATATGAGGCTGCTGCAACTGTCCTTGTGATGTTTATGACTTTATTTTATGCTCTATAAGATGGCAGTATTCATTTCCATCTTTCTCTGTGTATTGCTCTCTGTAACTTCAACCATTTCTTGTTTTGTTATTCATGGTTATATGTTCCTTGATTAAAATTGTTCTCCGGATTAATTAAAGCAGTAATCAGATGAGAGTCTCTTAGTTGCCTTCAGTTATAATTTAGTTTTTTGGTTAAAAGCAAAATAGAAAATTTATTATTCAATTTGTTTTTTAAGTCACATAATTCATTTTTTATTGTTACATTATCAGTGATTGCACATATATATATGTGTAATAAATGAGCAGTGGATGTGGACAGAATTATGAGAACTTTCTTTTTATTTTCCAGGAAGACCCTGATGCCCACGAAAAATTTGTGCGGCTAAATCGTGCTTATGAAGTTCTGAAAGATGAAGACCTCAGGAAGAAGTATGATATGTATGGAGAGGAAGGACTGGATGAAAATAGGTAGATATCACAGATTTTATATTGAACAGTTTAAACTTATAGTTTTTTAGGATTTTTTAATAAACACGTGGGGAACTATATTTTCAGATAGTCACCCTATCTGACAAGTGTGTGTTTTGGGTTCCCTTATTATATACATCTAGCGCCTCATTCAAAAGCCAGGTAACTTATTCCAGGGATGTGTAGCTGCTTGATGTTGTGGAGATGGTGCACATCACTTGAAATAGATCTCTCCTGCATTTCTGAATGGCCATTATAATTGTTCAGTGATGCACAGAATATGACCTTGTGTCATTTATGTCGCAATAAAAGGTTACCCATTCTTTTGAATGAGCTGGTGACAGATGTCAGAGTTGAAGTCAAAACACTTTATTCCATTAATTGTGTGATGAATGAATCCAAAAAGCTTGTCATGTCAAATTGTAAGTGCATATGTATCCATGGTAGACTATTTAAAATATATTTATGATGCATGGATCAGAAGGCTCATTTATAAATCCGAAAAGGTTATATCTTAGATTCTACTTTCTGAATATGTCTTGTATAAACAGATAACTTAACATAAATTTATTCAATTTACTGTTAGTTTTATATGCAAAGCAGATAAAAGAAACTATTCAATACTTTGAAGCAAAGGCTAGTATGAATAAGAACAACAGGAAAACCATGAAAATTTATGATTTTATGGATGTTATTTTCAGGTCTTTTGGAAATCAGTATCAGTCTTGGAGCTACTACAATGACAATTTTGGTATATATGATGATGATCCAGAAATTGTTACCCTCACCAAGGCAGACTTTGGTATGTTATTCCTTGCCATATATGAATAATAGTATTTCAAAGTATTTCTTTTTCAAAAATCAAACAGAATATTTTTAAAAATTGATCAGGGAATCAAAAGTACAGCCATTACCATAGAATAACTTACACAAGTTATTAGTATTATCCTCATCTACTTCCTCTTCCTTCTCTTCTTTTTCCTGTTCTTCTTCCTCGTCCTCTTCTTTTTCCTCTTCTTCTTCCTCTTCCTCAACTCTTCCTCTTCTTCTTCCTCTTCCTCTTCCTCCTCCTCTTCTTCTCTTCTTCCTCCTTCTTCTCTGCCTCCTCTACTCCTCCTCTTTTTTCCTCCTTCTCTCCTCCTCTCTCTTCTTCCTCCTCCTCCTCCTTCCTCCTCCTCCTCTTCCTCCTCTCCTCTCCTCTACCTCTTCCTACCTCTTCTCTCTCCTCTTCCTCCTCGTTCCTCCTCCTCTCCTCCTCCTCCTCCTCCTCCTCCTCCTCCTCCTCTTCCTCTTCCTCCTTCCTCTTCTTCCTCTTCCTCTTCCTCTTCCTCATCTTCATCCTACTCATCCTGCACCTCCTCCCCATCCTGCAACTCCTGCTTATCCTACTCCTCATCTTCATCCTGCTCCTCTTCCTCTTCCTCCTCTTCCTCTTCCTCTTTCCCCTCTTCCTCTCCCCTACTCTCTTCCTCCTCCTCT
>NW_020868966.1:465976-478476 GCF_003789085.1 Penaeus vannamei
TGTGGGTGTGTATGCATATGTATGTGTATGTAAGTAGTTCACAGTATTTATTGTGATTAATACTCTAGGTAAAACATTTGTATGTTTTACCACATATTCTGTGTAAGTATAAGAAAAAGGGACATCAAACCATTCATTGTTTCTTTCTGTCAAAGGATGGAATTGTCAACTTTGGACGTATAGAGTGTTTTAATCAGAAGACCCTGTGCGCCTCCCTGGGCATGGAGTCAGGGCTGAAGTTTTATGAAAATGACCAGTTCTGGGACGACAGAGGCACAGTAATCCCTAGTCTGAATGTACAAGAAATTGCCAAGGAAGTTTTAGCCCTGCTGCCTGAAATGAAGAAATTGGATGAGGAGACATTTAAGGTAAGTGAGATGAAAATAGGACTTATAGGTTTTCAATTTGTAGAATTGGACAGTAGATTTTTGGACTGTGAAAATTAAAACTAAGGAAAATATTAGTTGTCAAGTTTAGAAAAGAGGAAATTTTAAGAAATTAATGGAGACTAAGATTAGTAAGATTATTTGTTATGTGTATATGTATACATTTGGATCAGAATCATTATTTTTAGCTTATCATAAAGGTTATGCAGATTTTATCGTTTTGTTGAAATTTTGTTTTTGTATTACCCATATATGTTATTCAGTTAGGGGAAAATTCATGTTATACATCATCTGATTAAGCATAAATACTTCAAAGAGGATAGAAATAATGCTATTGAAGTGAGGCAGAATAATTTTAGGTGTATGATAAGCAACTTTATTGATTCATATGCATGTGAATGTATCCATTTAACTTGCTTGAAAATATGTGTATATAGATATTTGGTTTTAGATGAAAACTCATTCTTCTAGTTTTGAGTCTGTTATTTTGTGAATTTGTATTGCAGAATATCCGTCGCAACCTAGAAATGCGTGAAGAAACAGTGGCTTGGTTGATGCAGTTTAGTAGTAACAGTGATGATGATACATTTGAGGTGAGAGCAAAGGATGGTTTTGAAATGTACATAATAGGAAAAAAGAAAGAAAAATGATAAAAAGTAAGGGTTAAGATGTGCTGTGTAGAGAATAGACTCATGACTTATAAGCTTTAGCCGAAATTTAGTTTATACATCTTAGAAAGAAAAAATTTACATAAAACTAATGAAAATGGTTTATGCCGAGCATAAGTTAATACCTCTCTTGGACTTCTTGAGTATCAGCTAAAGATGACACAGATGTCTATGAATTAATAAATTTTAAACTGTTGGATCCGGTTGCATCATGGAAATCAAGGTGCTGAAAATATGGGCTGTGGGTTACATAAGTAGCCAACATCACAGGTGTGTGATGCGTAAGATGGACGGGCGCAAACACCCAGGAGCGGTGACAAAACTCTGTGCATCTCCTTTACAAAGTTATTTAATGTAAACTTTTTTAGCCTTTTTGCCATATTCCAATGTCCAAATGTCCTTTTGATTTGCTTTATCCAGATGGTAATAGCTTATTTTCCATGCACAGATTCCATATCATTTCTCTGTGTAGTAAATAAGTCAGTGCAAGAAAGAAAAAATATGAAACATTTGGTTATTTGTGTCATATATTTCATTTTTTTGTAATTTTCAATTTTCTGTAATACATCGGCCAGGAACATGGTGCGCAGCGTGAGCCAGCGCTCTTCCAGTGTCACAGCTTATGCACATGCACATTGGGCCTGTTACATCATCCAGATCATAGGGGTTAAATAGTATTCTGAAGGCTCCTGTACTCATCATGAGGTTTTCTTTTATATTTCCCTTATTTCCTCTCATTATGTAAAACTTCAAGCTAATTTTCCCTTCCAGATCCGCAAATTGCCTGGTTTGCTTCCATCGCTGAAGATGGGCCAGGTGGATTGCTCTCAGCTTAAAAAGCTCTGCGATGATCTCTACATTGCTAAAACGCCAACCTTTATGATTTTCAAGCCTGGCGGAGGATATGAATTGCATCATGTGAGTTTTGATTTTTTGGCCTTGGTGCGGTGCTTTTTTTTTTTTTTTTTTTTTTTTTTTTTTTTTTACTTTTTGTGTATGCCAATACTCCAATGTATCTGTAAACTTGTTACATATTATGCCCCACACTTTTTTCATTTAATTTGTTCAATTGCTTACTTATTCATTTGTTTACACTCACTCACTCCACTCACTCTCATTCCACTCACTCCACTCACTTCACACTCACTCACTCACTCACACTCACTCACTCACTCACTTCACTCAACTCACTCACTCAACTCACTCACTCACTCTCACTCGCTCTCTTCTCTATTCACTCACCTCACTCTCACTTCACTCACTCACTCACTCACGTCACTCACTCACGTCACTCACTCACTCACGCTCTCTCTCTCTCTCTCTCTCTCTCTCTCTCTCTCTCTTCTCACTCACTCTCTCACTCTCTCTCTTCTCACGTCTCTCTCTCACTCATTCACTCTCTCTCACTCTTCATTCACTCACTCTCTCACTCCACTCACTCATTCACACTTCACTCACTCACTCACTCCACCTCACTCACTCACTCATTCACTCTCTCATTCACTCACTTACTCTCTCATTCACTCACTCACTCACTCTCATTCACTCACTCACACACTCTCTCTCTTTCAGTCACTCACTCACTCTCATTCACTCACGTTTCACTCTCTCACATTCACTCACTCACTCCACTCTCCACTCACTCACTCAACTTCACTCACTCTCTCTCACTCTCCCTCAGGGTCACTCACTCACTTCTCTCTCATTTCACTCACTCACTCTCCACTCGCTCACTTCACTCACTTGCTCTTTCACTCACTCTCTCACTCAGTTCTTTCACTCACTCTGCTCATTCACTCACTCACATTTCTCATTCTCACTTCTCACTCTTCACTCACGTCACTCACTCTCTAATTCCTCACTTCTTACTCTAATTCACTCTCTCTCACTCTAATTCACTCTCTCTCACTCTAATTCACTTTCTCTCAATTTCACTCTCTCTCTCTCTTCTCTCTCTCTCTCTTCTCTCTCTCTCTCTCTCTCTCTCTCTCTCTCTCTCTCTCTCTCTCTCACTCTCTCTCTCTCTTCACTCACTCTTCTTCTCATCACTCTCACTCAATTCCAATCACTCACTCTCACTTCACTCACTCCACACTCTCACTCACTTCACTCACGTTCACTCTCTCTTCACTCACTCAGCTCACTCACAATTCACTCACTCACTCACTCTCTCATTCACTCACTCACTCACTCTCTCATGTCTCACACTTCATTCACTCACTCATTCACTCTTCACTCATTCCTTACCTTTCACACGTTCACACTCAACTCCACTCTCCTCACTCACTTTCACACTTTTCACCCACTTTCACACTCACTCACTCACTCCACTCACTCCACTTTCACACTCACTTCATTCCACTTTCACATCAATCACTCACTTCATTCACTGCACAATCATTTTTATGTTGAATTACACACACTTGTTCACTTTTATCATGTGAATAACTGCAAAAATCTCCCATGCTCATCCAAACAGGGGCGTCTGCTAGCCCATGACATCGCAGTGTTCGCTAGAGAGGGAGCAGCTGCCACACACTTCCAGATCCTAACTCCGGAGGAGTTTCCTAAAGTTCTGACAGATGGCTCTACATGGTTTGTGGATTTCTATGCTCCTTGGTGCCCTCCATGTATGAAGCTGCTGCCAGAGTTCCGTAAAGCTAGCCGGCTTGTGGAAACCCCTGTAAAGTTTGGTAAGCATTTTGTTAGTGCTTATTGTTTTTAAAGTTGTTTTTGGAGAATGATATTTAAGGTTCTGACTTTTGTTACACTGATCTTGTTGCTGTAAGTTGTACTATATTAGTCCTCTTTTCTCCAACATTTCAGGAAGCATTGATTGCACTACACACCAGAGTTTGTGTACAAGGTTCAATATTCATCAGTATCCCACAACAATTTTGTATAATCAAAGTGTTCCCCATGAGTACAGTGGATACCACACTGCAGATCAAATTGTAGAATTTGTTAAGGACACCCTGAACCCAGCAGGTAACTTCATTTTTATGCTGTTATTTTTTCTTTCTACCTTTTTAAAGTAGTACCATGTCATTTAGAACAAGATTCTTAGAATGTATATATAGACAAAGTGTTGATAATGATACTAAAACTCACAAAGTGTGTTTTGTTATTTAGGATATACAGTTCCTATGACACATTTGTAGAATAGATGGTAGATGAAGTGATAAACAGGTGAGAAGTATGTCATATTTTTATTATACTTTCCCATATTATAGTAATTTTTTTCTTAAAATGCAACTGTCATTCTTATAATTCTGTTCTTAGAAAAATTGGTCAATTTTCTTTTATAAATGTTTTTTGTTTTCCTTTGTTTGTTTAGTAGAAGCAAGAACAGACATGAACTAAATTAAGCCTGTTCTCATGGTGTTTTTCCTCCTAATAGTCATAACACTAGACGAAGAGAAGTTTGAGAACCTGATTGAGAACAAACCTCAAGGTGAGCTGTGGGTTGTTGACTATTTTGCCAACTGGTGTGGACACTGCAAAACCATGGCACCTGAATATCGGCGTTTTGCACGTATAATGGCAGATGTGCCCAATGTGCATGTTGCCACCATTGACTGTGCCAACTTTCGATCAGCCTGCTCTCGTCAGGGTATAACAAGCTATCCTTCAATTGTGCTATACCCTTCTGAAAGTATGGGAACAAGGAGAGCTGAGTAAGTGGGATATTGGAGAGCAGATAACTATGTACTTGAAAGATTTAATGTTATTTATTCAGATATGTAATTACTTTAGTTAAGTGTGTATAGTTATAAGAATGAGTCATGAAAAATTATTTAATAGCTTTTCTTTTGATTTTGAGAAAATATCATAGGGCTTCTTTAAAATTTCTTTAATATGCATATACCTTTAGAAATTTTTAGATGATTTATATATATTCAACTTGCAGGAAATTCAATGGTTGGTCCAGAGATGCAGATTCCTTTAGGCAGTGGGTGTATTCGAGGATGTCATCTGTGGTCACAGTCCTGAATGACAGGTCATATGAGCAAGTTCTTCATAGTACGGAACCTTGGCTTGTTGACTTCTATGCCCCTTGGTGTGGGCATTGCCATGTATTTGCTCCAGATTTTGAAGATATTGCAAGGGTAAGTAAAGATGAATGTATTGTCTACATAGTCTATATAGTCTACCTAGAGTACATGTTTTTTTATATTTATTTCTTAAAATTCAGAATTACAAATCATGAGATAGATACTTAAGAATACTTAATTTTTCAGGACTAAGACTTGAGGAGGCAGGTCATGTTAACAGCATAATTGTACTATATTTCATTTCCAGGCCTTAAAAGGGACAGTGAAGGCAGGAAAACTTGACTGTGAAAGGTACCGATGGGTTTGCAGTGGTGCAGGTGTGAATGCATATCCTACAGTGAAACTCTATGTAGGGTCGCTGCATGGGAGTCGCCAAAATGTTAATGGAATAAACTTTCCTAGCCTGAACAAACACACTATATTGTCAAATATTCCAAGATATTTGCCAGAGAATAGTAAGAAGCACGATGAATTGTGATGTGGAGTTGTGTGTTGTACAAGACAAAGATGTTGCCCAAATGGATCATATATATTTTTAGCTTTAATATTTTCTTATTAAACATTTTTCATGTATGGAAGATAATGAAACAGTCAGTAAAAGTGTGTGCCATACTTATGACAAGAGAAGTTGATTAAGTATTTTTTCCACTATCTCTGTTCGATCAAATGTTTGGTTTGTATTCTATTTTTCCGTGTGTAGAATGCAAATTAAGATTTCCAATAAGTGCGGTAAGTTTAGTAGATATTCTGTGTATTACTGTAACATTTAGAATATTTTCCAAACTCCCAGTTTTGTTGGAAAGGAAATTTGTTCTTCACAAAATTGAGATTTCTTGGAGAAAAGAATACTTGTTTTATGTCAATTGATTAGTGTTTTTTTTGCTCTTTTATTTTTAAAGTAATTTTTTCTCATTGATTTCTATAATTGTGATTAGAATTTCTTTGAATGTATGAACAATAGGTTTGTGAATGACTCACATCATTACTTTATTTTTTTCAAGTGCATGTTCATTCCATATGCATCAGAGATAGTGTTTTGTGATGGGACATTTCTTGAACAAGTTCCTTTTATAAGAAACAAAGAACAAGAAAATGGTTATCATGATAACAACAGGGCATGGTTGTGAGAGATAACATACTAAATCAAAGCCAAACTTTCATATAACCTCTTTCGTGTAACAGTAATTTGTCCAAACTGTACTTAGGGCCTGTAATGTGTTCCGTATCATATCCTGATGTACTTAGGTTATATTAAAATGATTTAATAAAACTGTGCAGATGAAATCAGCATTAAAAAATCTGTTACTGGATTGAGGTTTGCTGTTGTGTGAAGCCCTCCCACAAACATACCTAGTTACATTTAGGGTTGAAGAATTAGTGTGTAAAAGTTTTTACTTGTTAAATGCAGAACCTTTCTAATAACAATAAAAAAGAAGAAAAAAAAGAAAAGGAACAAGTTGAAGTAGATATAAGGGAATATTAGTTTACGTACCAATAAAACAAATGCAAAAACAAATGATAATCGGAATAAGTTACAGTTTGGGGTTAGTTCATTGGAATTGAAGTTCACAGCGATAATGAAAAGTTCAACCACCTTTTGTAATTTGACTCTTTTTGGTTGTTTTTCTTTTCTTAGCAATGATTTATCTCGAGTCATCACCAATTAATGATTTTAAAGAAATAGATAGCCTGGTATAAAGATATTATAACAATAGCTTCATGCAAGGTAGACATTATATTTTACAGCTTACTGATGGGAATAAGCTCTACTAATTTGTCAGTGCAAATAAGTTACTTTTCTTATTATGAACTGTGTCTATTCAGATTAAATGTTGATATTGCTATTTACTTTGCAGAGGGATAACATGTAACACATCTAGTCTGCAGCACATTTACAGCTTTCTAGTCTATTTTTTCTGCAAGCGCCATCAGTCGAGTGAAATACAGGAATTAGAAGCAAGGACACTTTTTTGTGGATAGGTTGATTACAAGAGAAAATGGTTTGTTGACTGAGGAGTAGTTTGTATCTTGGTTGTATGGTTTATTTTTTTTATTTTTATTTTTTTTTTTGTCTTGAAAAGTATTGGTAAATGTTGAAACAAGAAGATTGGATTATCTCTTTCCCATTCTGTAAATTTCATATTCCCTTACCGAAGCTTACAAATCTCATTTGGTTATAACTCATTTCCAAGTGAATACTAATTGTGCAGCTGAAAAGAAGTTGGACAGCTTTTTGTATCCTGTTTATTCTTTAAGTAGTCTAAAAGGTGCTATAAAATTATGACGGCTTTAATGAGTTTTCAGCTCTTTTATTTTTTTATATATATTTTTTTTGTTTTAGGCTCAGCAATTAGCAATAATTTTTTTACACACATATCCAGTAATAATAATTTATTATTATTATATTAATAATAATAATAATAATAATAATAATAATAATAATAATTATTATTATTATTATTATTATTATTATTATTATTATTATTATTATTATTATTATTATTATTATTATTATTATTATTATTATTATTATTATTATTATTATTATTATTATTATTATTATTATTATTATTGTCATCATCATCATCTTTATTATTAATATCATCTTTATTATTATTATTATTGTCATCATCATCATCTTTATTATTATTATTATTTTTATTATTATTATTGCTTTATTCTCTAGGAATGAATTATATTTTTTATTGTTTATTTCTGTTAATAAGCAACTATTAAAAAAAATTACTATCATTTATTTGAAAATATCAAGGTGTGTTTGCAATTGTATTTATGTTATTCAAATACTTAAAAGAAAATGATAATCAACATTTGTAACGATTATTTATGGTATTTGATATCCCATTCTGTGAATCTCTTATTTATTGGTCAGTATTTATGGTATGCAGGAAGTTCACCTTCAAGTTAGCTAAGTATATGGCAAGATCTGTACTCTTGAATGTGTATGTATGTACTGACTTAAATCTTTAGAGATAAAGTGAAAAATCTCAACTCTGCAAATCATGTCACTTCCAATTTCATCATTTCATTTTTCTACTTACTCATTTTATCCACAGATTACAAACAAATACCCTGTGATAGAAATACTTAACATGAAATGTGTAACTACTTGGTCATGATACTAATTTAACATTCTATGCATTTAATATAATGTAACAAATATGGTAGGAGCCTGTTAAAATCTGTTTTGTTATGGTAATATAATTGGGTTTATATTTTTCTTCATAGGCAATCTAAATATATAAACACCAAACAATCAAGATTTCCAATACCTGTTTTGCTATGTTTATATTTAATTTAACACATACATATGTTATCACACTTGTTGCTATGCATAAATTTACACTTCCATTTATCCTTAAAATTACATGCATCCTTATCATTACACTTGCAGTTACACTTATACTTGTTCTTTATCCTTACACTTACACATAACACACAAACACCCAACACATCGGCACAAACCCACCACATCGGCAAAAACCCACCTTATCGGCACAAACCCACCACATCGGCACACAGCCATACTTATACTTATACTTATACTTACACACAACACGCATACACCTATCACATCAGCACATACCCACCACATTGTCACATACCCACCACACTGGCACAAACCCACCACACTGGCACATACCCACCACACTGGCATATACCCACCACACTGGCACATACCCACCACATCGTCGCACATCCACATACATGCACATGAATTCATGCACAAAGAATAACAAAAGCACTTATAATGGTGATCACTTCTATAGTGTGGCTAACAGTGATGTGTACATCAATGTGCTCTCTAGAGGCGGAAGGGAGAAAATAGTCAATGGTTTAAAAGCACTGTTGATTCATGTATATTGCACTACTGTCTTTCCATCTGGTATTCTTGGAACTGGTACCAGGTATTTTGGTATGATGTATGACTGTAATGACCATATTAGTCAGACAATTAGCAAAAAGGACTAAATAGTGTGACTCCTTTTGATGCTAATATATTGTGTAAGTTATGATTATAAGAGTTTATATATTTTTTTGCACAATCTGCAAATTTTTGTTCCTACTTTGATATCAACTGTTGTGCTATGTCAGTGTTAGATATGGACTCATAAAGGATTGCAAGAAACATTGGTATTAATATCCTTTTTAAAATATATTTTTTTTTTACTCAGTATGATTTTTTGTATTGTACATATGAAATTTTTAATATGTCAGCATATGTCCTTATTTTTAAAAATGTAATTAAAACTGACAGAAAAACCTTGTGTATGGTAAACATCTTAGATGTGCTCATGAATAATTATAACAAAAATAGGCATACAGGGTCTATATCAGTACTTATATAGACCTTGGTAATATATCCTGTAGATATATATCACGGGGATAACTAAGGGCTAGACCAGTGTTGTTCAAACTGGGGTCTGCAACATAGATCATAAGGGTGCGTGAACAAACAAGGAACACACACGGCTCACATCTCGTATTAAGTTGTGTAAGTATTTTTCAAGCATTTTGTTATTAAATCATCTTTTTATTCGTGCATTAAATTCGAATTTATTGACCAACACTTCTGGAATACAGTCTTTCCATAATTAGTATATTATTTGCATTATCCTAAATAAAGTTAGTTTAGCCATGGTGGCCGGGGGGGGGGGGGGGCTATGTAACAGTACAAGAAGGTAATAAAGGGTACAATAGGCGGTAATGTTTGGACAGCACTGGGCAAGACAACAATTTTTAGAGAATCTGTTGTCACAATATTGTACTTAGTAATCAGAGCACACTTACCATTTGGGCACGATTACAGAAAGTGTTCGGAGAAACTGACGCTCTGGGACGAGTCCAGCCATTCCCCGCCTCCCAGCAGAACATGCCTAAGCGATTACACGTGTTGTAACATTACGAACAATCATTGACTGTCACTGTCAGTGCCCTGCGAGTACATGTCTCTAGTTTTATCATTAAAGCTGAGTATTTACTGAATGTAAATTACGTATGTATGCCATATGTTTTACTGTCAATACGTATTTTAGTATGTTTGAGAAAAGAAAAAAAACAACTGAAAAACCTATAGTTGCGCATGCGCAACCATCTGCCAGCAAATTTTACATGTCTATTTCCTGAGAAGTTCCACTTTTCAAGAAGCAATGTGGCGACAGTGTTGCCATTGACATCTTCACGAAACCGCTAGACACAAGTGTAAAAGCTCCTAATTTTTCCAGCTAAAAGGACGACAAATCTAAATATAGAGTAAGCTTTCAATATCTCGCTAGATCATAACTCAAAAACGCTAGAATGGCAGTGCCACTTGTATATTCCACTGCTTTTACAATATTCCGGTGGCAGCGAACTGATAATGAAAGTTTCAGTCTCAAGGGTTATAATAAATATTGTACAAGAACCACGTTCCAGTTGCACTTACCATACGGTAATAAGGTGTTCGTCAAAACCCAGGCACGACACGCCTGTGCCCCTCACAAGGTAAACCCAACCTGTATCTTTGAAAGTATTAGAGATTACAGTGGTAGGATAAATGCGGCGATTAGGAGGGGGGCTGGATTTTTAGTTCATGCAACAGTGGTTAATTGTGCATTTAGAATGGGGTTCATTCGTTTGATCGTGTTGTGGAACGCTGGTTTCAAACTTCCTTAACTTCCTTAACCGAATATTGATTTGAGTGAGAATTTGAGGACTACATCTTACCGAGAATTACTACATTGTTGTAATGTTTTTCTTTTATTGGTGAGTATATGGACATGCTTACCGGGCAGGTTATATAGAATATATATGAAAGCATGTTATCTCTCTGGGTTCTTATTTAGGTTTTATCTGCGTTGTTTACGGTGTGTGTGGGAGGGAGGGGGGTGAGTTAGTATTATTACAAAATATCAAAATATTACATGTATAAAGAAAAAAAAAAATGATTGTGAGGTAAAGTTATTGAGCAACCTCAAGCTGCAACAAATATTTGGAACTATCATTCATATCAAAAGTGAACACGAAAGAATAAGATCAGGAAAAAGGGAATTTTAGGTTAGGATATCTTAGTACCCACGCCATACCCCAAGTCTAGTTCTGGAGTCAGATAAGGCACTAGTAATAAAAATGATGGTGATGGTAATGACGATTGTGATGGTGATAGTGTTGGTGATGATAATAGTGATGATGGTAATGGTGATGATAATGGTAATGATCATGATGGTGATGATGATGGTAATGGACATGAAGATGATGAAAATGGTAACGGTGGTGATAATAACGGTGATAATGGTGATGATAGGGGTGGAACTATGGTAATGGCATTCAAGATGAGGGTGAATATGGCAATGATGGTAGTGATGGTGGTAATGATGAAGATCATGATGATGGTTACCGTGATGATGGCGATGGTGATAATAAAGATAATATTATTGATAATAAAACAAACCAGAAGCACTTAGAGAGCATACACCTCCGCAAATGCAACAGGGTCACTGACGCAATAGAAATATTCACATTTGAAGAGTTACATTAAAATCATCTCCTTTTCAAGTACAATGGTGACGTCCGTAAACATAAACTCCTTGGCGGAGAAAATAAAGGTAATGATAATAATAATAGTTACCCCTATTGCCAATCATTGAAAAAATCCTGGGTCTGGATCACGATACAGATCATAAATTAATGGCATCTAAGTTAGGCTGAGACACGCCTCCGGTAAAAAAAAGAAAAGAAAAAAAGGAAAGAAAGAAAGAAAAAAGAAATAAAAAGAAAATTTAAGAAAAATCTTTTTGACTTTTTGAGTTATCCCGCAAAGTGACCAACCAACAAACTAATCCACGCCACCAAAACCACAATCTCTTTGGCGGAGGTAATCAATAAAAATAATTGTGCTGAAGATGATGATGATAATGATAGCAGAAATAGTAAGAAGAATACCAATAATGTTAATGATAGTTATAACAATAGTAATAACAGTAACGACACAGTGACACTACTACCACCCCTGATAACGAAAATAAAATGACAGCAATAAAACCACTTCCTTTTTTCTCTTACCTTCTACATTCGCTTTTTCTTTTCTCTGACAGACAAAGCAACATTCGACAAATACATTCGCTTTCTCTTTTCTCTTCTACATTCGTTCTCTTCTACATTTTTCTCTTTCTCTTCTACATTCGCTTTCTCCTTCTACATTCGCATTCGCTTTCTCTTTTCTCTTCTACATTCGCTTTCTCTTTTCTCTTCTACATTCGCTCCCCACCAAACCTTTCCTTTCGTGTAGGAAAATCACCATACTTCCATGGAGTCGCTGGAACACAATATTCACCACCCGCGGCGCCCACAGAAAATATTCTCCACCCACCCTCCCGCCGCGCCCCTTCCGCCTC
>NW_020868966.1:488476-496381 GCF_003789085.1 Penaeus vannamei
AAACATATACATGAGTGCATATATAGATTGGTTTGCTTTTTACACTAACCGCGGCACGAGGTGATATATAAACATATCTAACAAACAGGTATTAGCATTCCTTGCACGCTAGTTTCCGCCCAATTCTCTCTCCCTCACAAACGCGCATATCGTATACCAGAGCGTGTAATGCACACATGAACACACACGCGTACATGTACCCTTGCAAGGAAGGAATCGGAGCATAGCCGCGCTGCTATTAAATGCTCAAACCTGCGTGAAAATCTCTCGAAATTGCCTCGTTACGCGCAGTTGGCTCGTACCGCTTCCAGGCCACGGAGCGGTCGTTAAGATCATCCGCTCGTTAGGTCCAGTGCGCATTAGGCCGTCAATGAACCCAATAAAACTTGATGACTCTCACAAAAGCTGGATGAAACGCGCCTCGTGTTTTCTTGCTTAGTTCATGGTGACGTCGATCGTGTCATCAGCTGGACAGGAGATCTAGCGCCATATGTTGGTTATGAAAATTTGTGACCTTTCTCTATGGGCTACTCTCTCTGTGAGGAAATAGCGAAGGAAATAAATAATTGTTCTTATTTTACTGATCTACTATAACCATGTCTATATCTCAGTTAAACGAGCTGGTTTTTGAAATTATAACCACCATCCGACAGTAACCGTTAAGTCTAAGATCAAGCAATATTTGAATGTTTAAGGTATTCCACGCACCTGGCAAACACGCATTTACCAATATATAACCTTGACTCTAAGTAATTAATGATTGGTAGCCTTAACCCCGTTATAGCCTAATCGTTGCCATCATGTGGGCTACAAACAGTCATTAGGTTAGATAATGAACAGCTGTTAAATTATGAAACGAAAAGGAACAAATAAAAAAAAAACTGCTATCTGTTAACGAAACACCAGTTCCTTACTTTTCCCTTTTTTCCATAAAGAAGATGAAGAAAAAGAAGAAGAAACAGATTAGAAATTAACGTAGACAAATTCATCTGGCCGCGCTGCTATTAAAAGCTCAGACGCGGACCATGAGTATTTAGGAATATCAACAGTAGGACGAAATCTAAAAAAAAAAAAAAAAAAAAAAAAAAAAATGAAAACCAATGTCACTGGTTAGCAAATACCAAGGAAGGCCATGGCATACTCTCGGGCAAACTATCCTTGACTACTGAATGAGGAAAATGCCTTTGGGAGACAGCAGGCAACGTCAGCCTTTACTTAGTTATTCTAAAACATTTCACTTAGAACAAGTCTTAGCTGCAGATGGGGACTGACATCGGGGCCTGTAGCTTCTACATATTTATTTTCTTTAGCTGTAATAATGTGACACTACACAGTGCTCGAAATATGATCAAATGTGTATTGTTAACTACTTAGTATGTGCACTCAGTAATAAGTATTCTGTCTATCTTCTCTGTCTGTCTGTCTGTCTGTCTGTCTGTCTGTCTGTCTGTCTGTCTCTGTCCTGTCTGTCTGTCTCTCCTCTCGTCTCTCTCTCTCTCTCTCTCTTCTCTCTCTCTCATTCTCTCTCTCTCTCTCTCTCTCTCTCTCTCTCTCTCTCTCTCTCTCTCTCTTCAGTGCAAAGATGTATCAGTCAGTCGTTTTTATAAAAAGAGATGTTTGTCTTTGCGATACTCATTCAAAACATCCAGTAGCAAAGAAGTTCATTAAGAAATGACTGACATCCCTAAACATCAGCTTTAAACGAGCAATTAAAGACACCTAGGGCAAAATGACTCATCGTTCGGGGCCCTGGGTGTTAGGCCTTTGCAAACACGAGCTGCACACAAAAGAAACAAGAATAAAACACAGCTTTCTCACATACAAACAGCGCTTTCTCTTTCTATCAATACTTTTCTAAGAATTTCTCCGACACACTCGCCTGTCGTGCTTGCTAATCTCATCTGTTTATAAAAGGCATACACGGATCCAAGTATCACGAAACATAGTCAGCGAATTTATCGATCTTATAAACAGCAGAAATACAAATTAATCAACATTTTTATGGATTTTCTGTTTGCCTTTATCACGTACGATACATTCCGACCGAGTAATGCAATGCCTTTAACCCTTAATAGCCTTAGATAAATAAAACACACTTGTATATAACCACAAACACAGCAACGCGAATGCACAATTAAACAGCTGTATACACAAAGTCCTAAGACCACTTTTTAGATTCACATAGAGCTTGCAGTGAACTAAAAAAAAAAAAAAAAAAAAAAAACCAGTATTTATTACGCACTAAATGTTTTAAACTTGATATCCACGAAAAGTGGTCGAGAAACCAATAATGCATTCTAGCTCGGGCAGTCGTGCGGATCTGCCAGCTTCCGTATGCCAGATGGTACCGCCTCTGTGATGAGTGAGAGAGAGAGAGAGAGAGAGAGGGAGAGAGAGAGAGAGAGAGAGAGAGAGGAGAGAGAGAGAGAGAGAGAGAGAGAGAGAGAGAGAGAGAGAGAGAGAGAGAGAGAGAGAGAGAGAGAGAGAGAGAAGAGATAGAGATAGAAATAGACTGATAGACAGATAGATAAGAGACAGATAGATACAGAAGAAAGAAAAGAAAGAACAGCACAGTAGAGATTCAGAGAGATTAGCAGTTCTACTCGGCTTACATCTTAAATTTGAATAACTGTTGAATTATTTAACAATGACTGTCGCTTTAATATCAGACTGAAACCGTTCATCTTGATAAATTACTTGAATTAACTCCTATAATGGCAGAATAACATAGTTCAGATAAGTGGGCTAACTACCAGCCAGTTATGTAATAAATTCATTAAATAACAATAAAAATTACACATATAATTTGCATTATCGCGGGTGGAATGACACCAAAGTTTCATAATTAACGTTTATTAATTATATTAATTTTATTATACAAACTGTATTTACAGAATAGACAAATATAACTTATACAAACATTTTCCTAAAATCTTCACAGGAGTAAATACAGTAGGTTGAGCTGTTTCTTCAGTGTGGAATCTTGTGAGGTAGATTTTTCTCATTTTCTTGAGTCTACCCTTTGACATCAGTGGCCATATCCTCCTCCACCACCTCCTCCTCCATATCCTCCACCTCCTCCTCCTCCATATCCTCCTCCACCTCCTCCTCCATATCCTCCTCCGCCTCCTCCTCCGTATCCTCCACCACCTCCTCCTCCGTATCCTCCTCCACCTCCTCCACATCCACCACATCCTCCACCACCCTCCTCTCCATTCCTCCACCGCCATGGCCATGTCCTCCTCCCCCGTGGCCATACCCTCCTCCTCCTCCATGTCCACCGAACTTAAAAGGCTTAAATTTACCAAAATTAAATTTGATAGGCTTGATCTTTAAGAAACCTCCGCCGCCTCCATATCCCCCTCCCATGACCTCCGCCTCCATATCCCCTGCCGCCGTGACCTCCGCCGTCCGCCCCCATATCCCCCTCCCCCGATCCATATCCCCTCCTCCCCCATAGCCCCCACCATGACCATAGTCGTCTTTATGTCTTTTTTCCACCAGAAGAAGGGCTCAGGGCTAGCTTCGGGCAGGGGGGATGCCGGGGAGGGGGAGGGGCCAGGAGGAGGAGGAGACACGTCGCCGCCGCCGACGAACACCTGGGGGGAGAAGGGGGGGGGGGTGATTTAGTGTTTCAAGGTTTTCATTCATAGGAAAGCGAGCGAGAGAGGGAGAGAGGAGAAGAGTGGAAAGAGTGGAAAGAGTGGAAAGACTGGAAAGAGCGGAAAGAGTGGAAAGAATGCAAAGAGAGGAGAGAGAAGAGAGAGAAGAGAGAGAAGAGAGAGAGAGAAGAAGAAGGGAGAGAGAGAGAGAGAGGAGAGAGGAAGAGGAGAGAGGAGAGAGGAGAGAGGAGAGAGAGAGAGAGAGGAGGAGAGAGGAGAGAGAGAGAGAGAGAGAGAGAGAGAGAGAGAGAAGAGAGAAGAGAAAGACGAAGAGAAGAGAAAGAGAAAGAGAAGAGAGAGAAGAGAAGAGAAGAAAGAGAGAGAGAGAGAGAGAGAGAGAGAGAGAGAGAGAGAGAGAGAGAGAGAGAGAGAGAGAGAGAGAGAGAGATGAATAAATAGTTACTTTATTGAGAAAGATGAATATATAAACAGACAGATAGGCAAATATATAATTATATACACGTATACTAATACTTCAAAATATAGTTAAGAAGTGCTGTACATATACTTACCTGTACATGACACTTAACAGCTATCATTTGTTATAATTCAAGCTGACCCATTTAGTATTCACACTTTTGATAGACTTTTGCTAAATCCCCTTTGGCGACGCACAACATATGAGCCAAATAGAAATGAAAAAAAAAAGAAAAAAAAAATAATTGCTCGAGGGACTGCCAACCGTAGCTAAGCGAATAAATAATGTCTGTCTGTCTGTTTACCCTTCCTTTTGTCTGTCTGTCTACCTGCTTAATCTTCTCTTTGTCTGTCTGTCTGTCCTTTTTTACCCGTTTTTGTCTGTGTCTATCTACTTAATCATCTTTTTGTATGTCTGTCTGTCCTTTATTTACCTGTTTTTGTCTGTCTCTCTATTTAATCTTCTCTTTGTCTGTACTTCTGTCTTTTTTTTTACCCCCTTTTTTGTTTACGTCTATTATTTAATCTGTCTGTCTGTCTCTTTAACACTTTTTTGTCTGTCTTCATGTCTTGATTTCCGGTTACCTTATCGTACGTATGTCTGTTTGTATGTCTGTCTGCTTATCTGTCGATCTGTCCTTATATCTGCATGTGGTAGATGGTAGACGAGGCAAACTTCCGCCAGCACTCAGACATCGTTCCAAAATAAGTCATCTACATAAAAAAATAAGACTTCGTTTCTTAGTAGATCCATTGCAGCGAAACTTTTAATTTGATCCTAGGTCCTTACGTGGATCCGGTTCACTAACGAAATCTAAACACAATATATGGTTGATTGTGCTTTATGCAGTACAACTATACAAAGCACATTGCACTGGTACTGGAAAACAAATAAGCACTGATTTGATGTCTCTTCTAATATTTATCGCTGTTGAATAATTCATACAGGTAAATATAAAGAAATAGAAGAGTGTGAGAGAGAGAGAGAGAGAGAGAGAGAGAGAGAGAAGAAGAGAGAGAGAGAGAGAGAGAGAGAGAGAGAGAGAGAGAGAGAGAGAGAGAGAGAGAGAAACAGAGAGAGAAGAGAAGAGAGAGAGAGAGAGAATGAGAGAGAGAGAGAGAGAGAGAGAGGAGAGAGAGAGAGAGAGAGAGAGAGAGAGAGAGAGAGAAGAGACAGAGAGAGAGACAGAGAGAAGAAGAGAGAGACAGAGAGAGAGAAGAGAGAGAGAGAGAGAAAGAAAGAAAGACAGACAATAGAGAAGAGGCGTTTGCAGTATCGTGCCCAACCCTCCGTTTTGCCAGACAACAAGGTCACATAACAATACAAGTTAAGTTACTACCCCCCACTCGCAAATCAATTCACCTTTCATTTCTCTCAAAAATGTTTTCGTCCCCTACAAATACTTCAATACTTTACTCGGATGTAATAATCAAAGTACTCGGTTTAAAAACACAGCTTAGCATTTCGCACAATATAGGGGATTGCATACGTATATCATATGGTAAATATCATATGGTGATATAAGGAGGTTATGGGAAGGATGCAGAAGTTCTCATGAATGTCACAATCATTAATAACCAGATAAGTATCTAGGGGTTTTCTCCATAACCTGCCCATGCCAGATAGACAGACAGATAGATAGATATATGGATGGATAGGGATTGATTAGATAGGGTTGAATAGGTGAATTTTTAACATTGCTGATGCAGATATTCCGTTAATTCCACATTATCACAACTTCATCCGCGACAATACGGATATACAATAATCACATAATATACACACACACACACACACACAACCACACACACACATATACACACCACACACAACATCACACACACAACAACACACACAACAACACCACACACACACACACACACACCACACACACACCACAACCCCCACACACAAAACACAATGATAATGGCAGTAATAATCGTAGACACTAGCACCGTTTCAGAGATCCACAAAATCCGCGAAATCGCACGCAAACTCACGAGTCTCATGATGCCGGAAAAGTAATAATTCCCCGCGAGTTGTCTCCTAACGTCAGCGCCTCCGTCGAACGTTCAGCGCCTTCGTCAGGTATCGCTATCGTGCTTATCGTCTCCTCGGTGGCCGGAGGAAAGGGGGAATGACGGCGATTCGGAAGAAGGGAAAGTTTAAATAGTCCGTGAGGAAGGGGAGGGAAGGGAGGGGAGGGGCGAAGGGGGAGGGGAGGGAGGGAGGAAAAGGGCGTGAAGGGGAGGAGGGAGCGAAGGGGGGAGGGCGAAGGGGAGGGAGGGAGGGGAGGAAGCGAAGGGGAGGGAGGGAAGGGGATGGAGCGAAGGGGAGAGGGAAGGGGAGGGAGGGAAGGGAGGGAGAGAGGGGATGTAAGGGAGGGAGCGAAGGGGAGGGAAAGGGGGTGTCAAAGAGGGGTGAGGGGAGAGTGAAGGGGATGGAAAACGAAGGTCTTTGAGGCTTCCGAGACGAAGAATAGACTTTCAAGACAAACAGATTTGAGGGAGATGGAAGGGGTGGAGGGAGGGGGTGAGAGAGGGAGGGGGAGACAGACAGAGAGAAGAAGGGAAGGAGATGGAGAAAAGAAAGGGATGAGGACGAGAACGAATGTGATAGAGATGAGAGGAGAGATGAGAGAGAGAGAGAGAGGAAGAGAGAGAGAGAGAGAGAGAGAGAGAGAGAGAGAGAGAGAGAGAGATAGAAAGAAGAAGAGAGAGAGAGAGAGAGAGAGAGAGAGAGAGAGAGAGAGAGAGAGAGAGAGAGAGAGAGAGAGAGAGAGAGAGAGAGAGAGAGAAGAGAGAGAGAGAGAGGATGAGGAAGAGAGAGAAGAGAGAGAGAGAGAGAGAGAGAGAGAGAGAGAGAGAGAGAGAGAGAGAGAGAGAGAGAGAGAGAGAGAGAAGAAGAGAGGGATGGGGGATGCAAGAGGAGATGAGAGAGAGAGAGAGAGAGAGAGAGAGAGAGAGAGAGAGAGAGAGAGAGAGAGAGAGAGAGAGAGAGAGAGAGGAGAGGAGAGAGAGAGAAGAGAGAAAGAGAGAAGAAAAAAGGGATGGAAATGAATGAAAGAAGAGAGGAGGGAGGGAGAGGGAGGGAGGGAGGGAGGGAGGGAGAGAGGGGAGAGAGGGGAGAGAGGGGAGAGGGAGAGAGAGGAGGGAGAGAGGGAGAGAGGGGGGAGAGAGGGGAGAGAGGGGAGAGAGGAGAGAGGGAGAGAGGGAGAGAAGAGAGAGAGAGGGAGAGAGAGAGAGAGAGAGAGGAAGAGGAGAAGAGAAGAGAGGAGAAGAGAGAGAGAAGAGAGAGAGAAGAGAGAGAAGAGAAGGAGAGAGAGATGATTATTTGATTGATTGATTGTTGATTTGGATTGATTATTGATGATAGAAGGATAGATAGATAGATAGATAGAAGAAGAGAGGAGAGAGAGAGAGAGAGAGAGAGAGGCGAGAGGAGTAGAGAGGAGGAGAGGGGAGGAGAGGGGGAAAGAGAGGGGGAGGAGTAATGAAAGGTATTAATATCTACCTCATATTGAAAATAACAGAGTCGGTAGTTGGTGTGGAGAAGAGAGAGAGAGAGCAAGAGAGAGAAGGAAGAAGAGCAGGAGGAGAGGAGAGTAGAGAGAGAGAGGGGAGAGGGGAGCGAGAGGAGAGAGACAGGGAGAGAGGAGAGGAGGAAAGGAGAGAAGAGGAGAGGAGAAGAGAGAGATGGAGGGGGAGCAAGAGAGAAGGAGAGAGCCAATCCAGAGAGGAGTAAACAGCAGGAGAGAAACAGAGAAGAGAGAGAGATGAGGACAGAGAGAGGAGAAAGGGGAGAGTGTATGAGAGAGAGAGGAGC
>NW_020868966.1:496481-501481 GCF_003789085.1 Penaeus vannamei
ATACACACACACACACACACACACACACACACACACACCACATATATATATATATATATATATATTATATATAATAATATAATATATAATATATATATAGAATCTGTGTGAGTTTATTTATGTCTGTGTCTTTGTATGTACGTATAAATACGATTTAAAGATCTTGGAGAGTAACACTGTTGTAGAATATAATCAAGCTTTGCATATGTGTTTCGAGTATGATATGAATCGGGCTGCATGATGTAATGCATTGCAATTTTATTTCCTTTATCTAAATTGCCTGCACACCGCGGTAATTTCCCACCTGCTGTCAGTTAACTAGGGAAATTCACGTACTAGTCTCTGTTCGTAACAATGATAAATCAAAGCTGTATTAACATGATAGAATTAGGATAAGCAATATATATAATATATATATATATATATAATATAGATATAATATAGTATATATATATACATGTATGTTGTGTGTGTGTGTGTGTGTGTGTGGTGTGTGTGTGTGGTGTGTGTGTGTTGTGTGTGTGTTTGTGTGGTGTATACACACACAATCACATATATCACGTGCACACACACACACACACCACACACACACACACACACACCACACACACACACACACAACACACACACACACACACACACACATATATATATATAATATACACACTGTCCTATGGAACTTTCCCTTTAGTCTTAACGCCTTTTTTTCCGGTGACAAGAAACTGTATAACTACACTAGACAGTGTCGTTTTTTTTCCTTTGCGACACTTCTCCGGGCCGATCGCGACAGCAACGCTGCCGATGCTTCTACGCTGTTGCCATAGGTGCGGCTCCTCCCCCATTCCTAGGAATTGTACTCTGATTTTGTTTTGGAATTGTATCAATGAACAAATCATTGTTTTACTGATATAACATTAGGAAATAACAATACATACAAGTTGTTAGTTCTCAACATCTTAAAACTACAAATCAAACGACGGAACACTATCGAAATCAGTTGAAAATGCGCGGGCCCTAAGCGGCTCCCATCACCATCATATATAATATTATTATTATATATCATCAGATATATCTGGGGGAGGAGGACTGGGCAAGGCCCACCTCCCTCGAGCCTCCCATTAACCCCAGGGGGCTAGGGGGCAGGAGTTGGTACAGGGCCAGGGTGTGCTCCGAGATCCCCCTAAGTTTAGCCTGGAAAAGAAAAGAAAAGAAAAAGAAAAGAAAAAAAATATATACATATATATATATATGTATATATATATATATGTATATACGTATGTATTTATATACATGTATGTACATATATAGATACGCCTGTATACATATATAAGCATATATATATATATATATATATATATATATATATATAATATTATATATATATATAATATATATAATATATATATATATATATGTATATATACATATACATATACATACATACATACATATATAATATATATATATATATAATATATATATTATATATAATATTATATATATATATATATATTGCCTCTTGTGACCAGAAAGACCAGTTTTCATTTTATATATGTAAGAACTGTATAGAATTTTGTGTTGTGGTAGCCCATTTACTTATATCTGAGGGACTACCATAGCTTCATTCAAGCAACTCTATTGTAGGAGAAGCACTCCTGTTGTGAGGAATGGGTTGAATATAACAGTAATCCCTTGAAGTTGATAATACCACATTTTCTGCGTCTAACCTCAGTTAAAATGTAATAAGTTTTTTGTTTTTGTTTTTGTTTTTTAGATTAATGTTTTTTCTCGTTATTTTGATAACAAATATTACTAAAAGTATAAGCTGAATTCTGTATATACAATTCATTTGATTTTATACCATTTACGAAGTACTGGTTTGCCTACTTGTGTTTTTGGTGTGAAATTTGATCATAATTTGCTCTGCTTTAACCCATTTTCCTACTTCAAATAAGTTACTGAAAAGTTTTGGTCTTACAGAGCCTGCTTATCATAATGCCTTCCCAATATCATATTTAGCAGTGCGAGGCGTCAGTGTGATAACCTAGCCCATTTCAGACTGAAAATTACTCGGGTTCTTTGTATGTTCATTGGGTCTGGGACAGGTGCTATTAGTCTATGCTGATGCCAGAATTAAGGCTGGATAATCAATCAATAAATTATGTAATAACATGATTTTTGTCATTTAATTTTGATTGAATTTTAGGATAATTTAATTCTATATAAATGAAACAAAAACTTTTATTATCAATCAATAAAAACGATCATATGAATCAGCGTGCCAATAAAACATATTTTTACAACACAACATTACAGCCAAACTGCAGTAAACTTTCATAAGTTTTGAAAAGATAACTTACAACTAAATACTCAATACAATAAAAATACGAAAATTATAAATATGACTTGAGGATCAAAATGTACTAATCGGTTACCCAGATATAAGATTGACATATGTATCATTTGTAGTGGCTAAATCATATTTCTATGAGAAAAAAAAACTTTGTGAATGAATGACTTACTTGTCAAGAAAATTGGGAAAGGTTCGTTACCATTGCATAATCAAATAAATAGAAAATAAAATCAATATCCTCAGTGAGTAAATTGATTATAGATCCAAATATATTACTTCCTTAAAAAGCTAACCTAAGTATCCTTCGAACATTATGGGATCATTTTGGGATTCAAAGGATAGGGACTATCCTTTGAATCCCAAAATGATGGTACACTTATTTATTTCATAGCGGGCTTACCAGGATGCGGCCACCAAATGAACACTGGTACAGCTATCTGAATCCTATTCACTCTTTTCTAAGCATCCTTTTATGAAAGGAGCCTTTTCCGGTCACCTCTGTAATGGGTATTGAGGAATTATTTCTGTGGTTGAAAAGGTACCCACGGCAGAGATTTTCCGGGCCACAGTGATTTCTAAACACTCTATATATTACCTTTTTCTTTTTCTACCTTCTTCCTTTGTTTATAGATTTTTTCAAGAGGGACACATTGTTGTTTATGGTATGAGCCATTATATTCGATTGCGATGACGCCGTCGCAATTTTTTCTTTCCTTCCGGTAGTCTGTTGACCCTGTTTTTAGCATGGCATCCGCTTCAGATTTTCTTTCTTGTTACCGGTCATGATAAAATTTTCACCGTGATAGTGTTGTTATTTATTTATTTTCATTTGTTTAAGGTGGTCTAAGAGAAAATAGCATTTAGTAGAGATAATATGGCAGGGTTGCTAAGTTTGGTACTAATGTGCCAGATTTAGTACTTTTGGGTGAGCCAAGTACAATGGGTATGGCTTTCAGAAAAAGTCAGATTTCTGGTACTAGTCTATACATTACTACTCCACACTTTATAAGGAGAAATGGAAATGAAACGGAAACATCGCAACAGACCCGAATATAGTGTAAGATACACATGTGATATGAAAAAACGATTACCACGTATCATTTTTCCATATCACATATGTGTATCTCACACTACACGTAAATAATATGGAATAAGGAAGCCTTTGTCACGTCCCAGTCAGTCTGTTTCACGTATTCCGATAAGTAAAATAACAAGAAACTTAAACTCGATTCTTTTTTTAGTGTGGATAGAATGGACAAAAAACAACCATCGACATCATTACCTACGACATCTTATCGGGAAGAAGGGAAAGCGCAATTCTAAACATATCAAGTAAATAATCTTAAATTCGTGAGTTTCAGTATGATTTGTCGTGATCTGGTATTTTTCAGTAAGTATCTTGAATTGGTACCCTTAGTAGAACTAGAATAGCAACCTTGTAATATGAGCGAATGGAGAGCAAAAATACATTTCAAGTCTCATTTATTTAGTAGATGATAATAGTACTGAAAAGAAGCTTAATGACAACAATAATAAAATGACTGGATGCAAAGATTATCCAGCCATTAATATCACTGCAATAAAGAGGCAAAACGCAAAGCAACAGGGTATATGCAGAAGGTCTCCGCATCCAACCCAAGGATGAACTCGGAAAGCATCCTCTTAGAAGTAAATTTCACGGAGGAGTGTCGAGTGGATGTAAGGAACTTGTTTGTTTTTGTGATATGGGTTTTGAGAATCAATTTCGCTCTCGTAGAGGACTGCTACTTCCCTGGTGACTTTGAGAAGAATGGAAGACAGTCGTGGAGATGTACTGGCACAGTTCTTGAGGTTCTCGGCCAAGAAGTGGATGAAGACACTTCCTTGGATCCCTTTACGTTCACTCGTGAAGGCCGGAAAGCCTGTAGTAAAAGCGAAAGAGGTTTAGATATAAAGGGACAGAAAGGAAGCAAAAATGGAGGAGGAAGAGAGAGAGAGGAGAGAGATACTTTAAAGAAAAGGACGCATACAATACACAAACATACATATAAAAACCAAGTCTATCAAAATAAAAGAACAAGGAATTGTAGTAGCTCCAACCCAGTGGTTCTTAACCTAAGGAGCGCGTCCGTAATTTCCCAGGGGGGCGCGACCCTTTGGGAAAAGCAGGAATTTCTCTAATCATATTTGCTATTCTTGTTTAGTTAAATGATGAAAAGTTTAATAATAAAGTGACATTTATGCTCATTGAAGAACTAAGAACATATATCTAAAAGTATCTAACCAGTTTTTCCATACTTTACCAAGTGGTTATCAAATATTACATCTTGATATAAATATTCCACCAAAAATACAGATAAGATGCTTAAGAAAACACTGGATCACAGAAAAAATAGTTAAGGTATGTGCATTTATCACAGGGAGCCACATTTTCCTTTGTATACATTATGCGAGCCAAATAAGGAGTCGACGGTACGAAACGGTCATATGTTTGACGCAAAAATGCAAGAGGCTATTTCATAAAAAACAAACAAACAAACAAACAAACACACACACAGTTATAAAAGATATAGAAGAGTGTAGGGAATAATCTTAAAATATGAAGGATTGCTTTAATCATTCATGTAAAACGGCCAACTGTGACACAAAAGCAAATGTGCCGCGGACC
>NW_020868966.1:508981-511481 GCF_003789085.1 Penaeus vannamei
CATATTCATAACATATAATTATCTACACATCACAATAATTCTTAGTTATTTACTCGAATTGATAACACTTTTACCATTTCACTTCCATTGTTGGTAGCAGGCAGTGCGCAGGCTCAGGTGTCAAATCGGTGAAATATATATTTTTTTCCTTCTTTCAGACAACTTTTACATGTATAAATTAATCTTTGTTCTCGTGTTTTTTATTTGAATAGTTATAACATGGAATTTCTTTCCTGTTGTAAATAATTGTACAATTACGGTACACTTGTAGTATACACACTGGGTATAATGGGAACTGTATCTTTAGCAGTTTCTAGTAATTACTTAAACATATTATTATCTTTGGAAACAACCATCCTCCAGGCATGGCACGCTCATCTAATCCTCTGCTGTTGCTGGTGTCGTAACCCTTCGAAAAACATGTAATGTAAATACCACTCTTTAATCGTAATCTCTGTATCGACCCTATTACCTCTTGTGGTTCAGATAGCATTGCATGGTGATATTACCAATTGTTCCTTTTTGTTAGTTGGCCAGATCTACATTTTCTGATAAAGTTCATTCACGTGTTTTACTTTTTTATGAGCAACATTTTTTTTTTTTTTATTATTATCATTTCTAACCTATGATGTGAGGTCGCTTACTTCCATTTTCCTTCTCTCTCTTCCGTTCCGCTGTGCAATTGCGCAAGTGAGTTCGTTTGTCCTATTCCCTTGATGTATTATGTATGAGCTGCTGCTTAATTGAAATCCTTTTTTTTTCTGACATCGCAGCTGATCTTCTGATGTTTAAAGTTAGTCTATACTTCTCTATCTAATTTGTAAATATACATGATCAGTCTTGATGATGCATAAGAGTGCTTTAATTTAAGGAACTGGCAATTCCATCAACAGAAAGAAAATAATGAAATAAAAAACAAGAAATACCGCCATCACAAAAAATAGAATAGTCATCAAATTAAGATATATATATATATATATATATATATATATATTATATATATATATATATATGTGTGTGTGTGTGTGTGTGTGTGTGTGTGTGTGTGTGTGTGTGTGTGTGTGTGTGTGTGTGTGTGTGTGTGTGTAGGTATGTATGTGCAACACACAATCACATACATATATATAAATATATACAAACGTATATACACATACATACACACTACACACACTCACTCAATCACTCACTCACTCACTCACTCACTCACACACAGACACACACACACACACACACACACACACACACACACACACACACACACACACCACACATATATTATATATATATATATATATATATATATATATATATATATATATATATATATATAATCGTATATAACCTGAGTTCTACCTAACGTGTGCAGTAATCAGACATGTCGAAAACCATTCATTCATAAAAAGTAGTCACTCATAAACAGTAGTGATTCATAAACAGCTGTCGTTCATGAACAGTAACCAGTCATAAAAAGTCGTCATCCATGAATAGCAGGTGTACAAAAAGAACTTGATTGGCTTACCTAAGGGAACGTACGAGCCCTTTCCCGCATCTTCACCCATTCTAATAAGACTTTTACTCAGTCACTACTTTTATTACTATTCCTTTGTTTATTATTATCCCTATTTTATTTTCACTCCGGCAGTTTCTTCCGTCTTTTTTTCTTTTCTTTTCTTTTCTTTTCTTAAAGACTTCTAAAAAGATATCTCATTCATGTGACAGCAATTATAATAGGTATATTATTTTTTTCAGGCTAAAGTGCGCCCATTCTCTCTTTGTTTAATTTCAGTTTAAGATGTAAGATGGGGGAAGAGGGGAGAAGTGGTAAATTATCAAGATCTACTGATTTAACTATCTACCCATCTAATTATCAATGTGCTTCTGTGCATTATATACCTGTCTCTCTACCTATCCATTTATCTATCAATCCATCAATATATAAAAAACATATTTTACCTGTATCTACCCATACTTATTTATTTGCCCATCTATTCATCTATCATCTATCTACTTTTCTATAACTATACCCACATATAAATGCAGGCATACAATACATACATGCATGCATACATACATATGCGCATAGAAACAAATACCCACATATAAATGCAGTCATACAATACATACATGCATACATACATACATATGCGCATAGAAACAAACACGCACATACAAGTTTTGATGAAATCGCGAGATCATATCTGTCTACATCTCTCTATCCATTTATCAGTCTATCTATCCATCCATATATATATATATATATATATATATATATATATATATATATATATATATATATATATATATATGTATATATATATATATATATATATATATATATATATATATAATATATATATATATATATATATATATATATATATATATTACATACTCTACCTTTCTCTCTACCTCTACATATAATTTTTTTTCTATGTACCTATCTATCTATACATATACATACATACATACTACATAAACACACACTGTACATGCTTACATA
>NW_020868966.1:525078-530078 GCF_003789085.1 Penaeus vannamei
CCCTGCAATACCCACAGTCTTGGCTCCATAATCAGGGGAGGACAGGACTAGTACTAGAGGACATTGTAGTGTAAAAATGAGTAACATGTAGAGAATGGGTCTATTAATAGTGAAATGCAGGGGCAGTGACACCTTTAACCCCTCCATGGGGGCTGCTACCACCAGCCCCTACTCTGGACAACAAAGAATACACCACAGCAGGCCATCATGGAAATTACGACACTTTTGACGAGATCTCGGATGTGCACCAAAAAAATTTGAAGTGTGCAGCTACTAAACAATTATTAAAGATGTTTTAAGGAGGGGTTCATTGGTCAGAATTCTTGCTTCAAGGCCAAGAACTGCACCGTTTGCTATTTAAAACGACTGCTAGAGTCTGAGTAGTGTTGCTAATCTACACGAAAGGCTTAAGTATCTTCCACAATAAATGTGTTACCCTAACATCATTACAAAGCATAATATTTTCTCTTATATGTATATACAGTGCCTCTAAAACAGTGACACACACTTCCAATTGACAACCCTTACACTCTGATGTGCTATGAAAACAAATGAACATCACTGAATGAAAATAAAGGCCTATCCATTTCTATATATACAGTTTTATGAAGTTGAAAATAAAAGTCATTGAATACAATATGAATAGAAGAATGTTGCTAGAATTTTTCAGACTTTTCTACTTGAAATATTCTCAGTTTCATTGAGTAGTAGGTATATTCTTGATTTAGAGAAGCTAGGAGTTTAAAAGTAAGATGTGTTAGTCTTATAATAGTTTAACTGTTTCATTTCCATAATCTCCATTATCTCCTTTCGTTTTCAGTTCATTTCAATTTCTTTGAAATGAACTGAAAACTGAATGTTATAGAAATTACAGAAACAGAAACCATAAAAATTATTTCTCTGTTAAATATTAAGCAGAGTTCTTGACCAATGCCCACATCGAAGGCTAATCAGTATGGTATGCAAACAACACTGTTGCCATGCTGACCGTAAACTGCTTGACTTAGCAAGCAAAAGCTTAGCCATCTACAGGGGTTGCTTGAGAAAGAAAGAAAAATTCTGGAGATTTTAGGCAAGAAATTTCCCTGCTTAAAACACCTTAAGTGTGCACTTCAAGAGTGCTCATCCTGAATCTTTTCAGCTAAAAAAATGCTTGAAAGTCCTTTAGGATATTAGTAAATTTCTTGTTCCATATTGATGTTACATAATTATTTTGATTGTTGACTACCATAAATCACTCAGATGTACAACCAGGAACTCAAACAAGTCTTGGGTGTGTATCTGCCATACTTTCCATACTGTACAACAGGACAGAATCTAGGACAGAATTGGCATTAGGCACTCCCACATATGTCAAATGTTTTCCTGCCATGAAGAATTGCAGGCAGCAGTCCCCCAGGAGGGGTGTTGCATTAGACAAAGTAGTAACTAGTTTTGTGTATATTATTATTATAGTGTTCATATAGTATTCATATTTTACCCCACAATTTCCCTGGTACCTTTTATGCCTTCCCATGCTATTGCAAAATTTATGTGTGTGTGTACTAGAGAATGAAAGGAATGCATCCATGCCAAAATTGTCAAAATCAGTTTTGCAAAGACATTTTAAACAATCACCAAACTTTTGTGTGTGTGTTTTTGTATGTGATATTTGAAAATCTTATAGAATTTCCTTTATTTTCCATTTCTTTCTATTCTTTTTGATTTTAGAAATCTTGCTGATAAATGAATAAATGATATCAGTGGACTAAATTAATAAACAAATATGCCGCTTTTTGTAGAGTCTTGTTAGTAATGCTTAATAATTTGTGTATAGGAAAAAGAGCGAAATCTTAATTTGCAGAGCTATGAAATGCAGCCCCATATATCATGTACACCACTAGCTCTAGTCCAGCTTATCCAACAAGTATCAGAGTTGCAACTGGTATTTTGTATTTTCTTAGTGAATAAGGGTAACTGACAGTTGTTAATGTAAGTTCGGTAGATTTGATAAACATGGGCAATCATTATAGGTACATTTAACATAAAAGCTATATATACAAAGGAGTGAGCAACATATGTTATAGAAGTAGTCAAAATATGAGATCAGGGAGTGGCAGGTAGTGGGTCATCACATAAACTGGTTGCAATAAGTTTAGGGAAAGATACTTCCTCAGCAGCGTTTTTCTTTTTTCAATGCCATGATTAGACTCTCTTCAAACATTATTATTGTTGTGATAGTCATGTGGGCTGAATCTGGCCACAGTATTTTGATGCTGAGTGGTTGAATAGGTGGCTTAGAAGACACAATTGCAACAAATTAGAATATTGCTTGACCATCATTTCGTATTGGCTAGTGAATATTTTCAGCTTTACCTTCAGTTTCTTTTTCTTTCTTTTTAGTTTACTTTGGCAACTTTTAATTGTTTAGGGTAGTAAACAGAGCAAAATTTAGTGTGTAACTGAAAGTTTGTACTTTGTTGGAAAGAAAATTCAGGTATCATCTATCACAGTTCACTTAACAACTTGCAAATAAATTGAAAAATGTATGAATGAAGGCAAATAAATTTAGATTCAATTTCTACGACCAAAATATTGGATGTGACCAGCAATAATCATTATTTTTATATAAATATTTATAAGAATATATGTGTTACTCCAATATGATTGATTTGTAATCATTCAAGTTTATATATTGTATACGTTCTTTTTTATACATTTTACTTTAGATTTCCCTCAATATATTTCCATGCTTGGTAACAACGGCAACTAAGGAAGGCGTATGGCAAAACAACTTATCTGTGTAATTCACTGTTTGAGAAATATGGATGTTTGAATCCCCCCCTTTTTTTTCTTTTCTTTCTTTCTTTTTTTTCCCCCTTTTTTTTATTATCAATAATGATTACTGAAAATCACCAGTGATTGAATTGAATGGTCTGTATTGAAAGACCTTTGCAAATAAGATATGTCATATTTGGAAGGCTCATTTTAAATAAATACCTTACATTTTTATTTTCATCTTAGTTTAATTGTGTCTAATGGTTGCTCTGACATTCAGTTACATAAATACATGGATAGTAGTATATATAAATTAAATCATCTTCAAAATCTGTGTTTTGTTTTTATATTTTACTCTAAAAGGAGATTTAGAAAAAATGTTGCTCTTAGGATAGGTTTAGTCAGAGACTCAATATCCCCCTATAATTTCCTATTTTTCCAGCTTAAGGAATTTATACTGATTAGTTCTAGGCCAAATGATACAATGTGACAATGATAATGATAAATGAATAAAAATTAATACATAAAGATAGAATTTAAAAAATAAAAATCTGCAGAAGTTATCAGATGGTAGGCTTACATGGTTTAAACATTATATTGCAGGAACTACTCAATTATTGTGTAAGTTTTGTGAAATGAATGAGAAATTCATATTCTGTTCCCTTAATTTGATACAGGACAACATTTTTTTTTATCATATGATACATTTCACATATTTACTTATATATGTTTCTCTGTTTTTTTGTTGTTGTTTGTCAGAATGTTTGTGCCACAATTTTCTTCTTGTTATTTATTAAACTTTGTGACAAATTTCATTTATTATTTTCTTTGTATTTGATACTTAATTTGTGACTGACTACATATGTTATTTACCTCTTAGTTACTAATTTTTTGCCTAACTGTTATTATCATATTTGTAGGACAGAATGAGCTTTAACACCAACTGGAATGTGGAGGCTTATCACACCTTCTACGAGAGCGAAGAGCACTGGGAACTCAAACGTGATTTCATTCTGGCACACAAAGACAGGATCCCTGAAGAACGCTTAATTTGCCTCGCACAGGTCTTTGTCAATGTAGAATTATTAGGTTGTAGGTAAGTTGTTGAATTTTAAAGTAAGCTCTTTCACAATGGTCATATAATTTTCATATTTCTTGTCATACTATTACTGAAGTGAAATTGAAATAGCTTGTTCTTGTTTGTCATTTTGTTCTTTATACACATGGCTCTATTGTTGCCCTCTTCCATATTCAGGTACCCAGAACAGACCATGAAACAGGTTGCAGTTCTTGCAAAGGATGTTGCAAATGGCTACAGAGAAAGAAAAAAGAACAAATTACAACGTACTTTTGTGAAGGCTTCAGATGCAGCAAGTGCTAAAGTGCAAGGTAGCAGAGGCCCACCAAAATAGACAAATTTATTACTGCAAGATAAAATACAGATGGCTTGCAGAAGTTTGTTTCTATAGTCAAGTTATTGCAATTATTCTCGCATTGAAATTTTACAGATAATAGGACTTGTAGGTGAATTTAAATGTACAACAAATATTTGAAATAATTTTACAAGAAAACAGCAAAAATTCTTTTTTTTTCTGTGATATTGACAGATTTTTAGGATGCATCAGTAAATATTTCTAACCTTTTCTGTCTTACAAGTTAAGTTATATATTTTCTTTAAACTTCAAAGCTTGTATGTGAACTTGTCAACAGGCATTGTTGATTAGAAGAAATACATTTTCTATCATATTTGTTCTGAATTCACATTTTTGTACATAACCTTTTATAAAATTGATATGAAGACATCTTTTTTATCAATATTTCCCATATGCATTGTATAATTAAAACAAAGATATTGTTCAACTAATTTTAGAGGCTACTTAGACAGTTCCATTGTACAAAGTGGTTAATCTATACTATTTGAACTATTCAGCAAGGTAGTGAATCATCTGCAGAAGGGAAGAAATAAGACAGTAAATTCCTACATTCATCAATTTATTAGCTAATTGAAAATTCCTTTTTTGGCATCTTGATGGTAAATAACATTGTTCATAAGATTTCCAATAAAGTAACATAGGGATGGTTACCTCGTTAGTGGGAGATAGTCATTTCTTATCATCTCTCTTGATAGGGACAAACAATTTTATAGTCAGTCATATATGTGGACGTTTGTTGTCCAAGTGATGTGATATATTTTATTGATGTCCTGGTATTCATGGTTTTGATGACACATGTAAGCTATGTAA
>NW_020868966.1:535078-544572 GCF_003789085.1 Penaeus vannamei
GTGTTCTAGATTATGTAAGATTCATTATTTCATGCAATTAGGTACTTTAAAGAAATGATTTATGTTTCGCAGTGGCCTTATACATGTAAGATTTACTTGGATGATCTATATAGGCGTAGAAAAAGGTGGGCGGGACCCAACTGCCCCAACTCCTCAACTCTCGAGGACATTCCGGTAAACAAACACTGCAATTCCTTAGTTACCCAATTGTTGAGAACGCTGACCCCTTGCAACTGAAAGAGCAGCTACAACTGAGTCTGGAGTTCAAAATGAAATAATCATCATGTCAGGTAATATCTAAAGAAAATGTCATACATTTTAATGCAGTAATTAATGCAGTTTGTCTCTTTAAAACTGCATAAATCCAGGACCCCCGGGTATTTCCGAGGGGAATCTACTTTGCTCTCCACTTTTAAATACCATCCTGCTCCTATGATATACAAAGATTTGCAATTTTGAGTTTTCATTTATACAAGTGTAAGGAACACCTTCCATAGTGACAAAGATAAAAAACCTAGATTCTCTCTCTCTCTCTCTCTCTCTCTCTCTCTCTCTCTCTCTCTTCTCTCTCTCTCTCTCTCTCTCTCTCTCTCTCTCTCTCTCTCTCTCTCTCTCTCACGCTCTCCCTCCTCCCCACACTCTCTCTATGTATAAGAAACACCTTCCATAGTGACAAAGATCAGATCCTAGATTTCTCTCTCTCTCTCTCTCTCTCTCTCTCTCTCTCTCTCTCTCTCTCCTCTCTCTCTCTCTCTCTCTCTCTCTCTTCTCTCTCTCTCTCTCTCTCTCTCTCTCTCTCTACCTCTACCTCTACCTCTCTCTCTACCTCTACCCTCTCTCTCTCTCTCTCTCTCTCCTCTCCTCTCTCTCCTCTTCCCTCTCTCTCTCTCTCTCTCTCTCTCTCTCTCTCTCTCTCTCTCTCTCTCTCTCTCTCTCTCTCTCTCTCTCTCTCTCTCTCTCTCTCTCTCTCTCTCTCTCTCTCTCTCTCTCTCTCTCTCTCTCTCTCTCTCTCTCTCTCTCTCTCTCCTACCTCCCTCTTTCTATCTGAGACTCTCTAGTTATATATATAATATATTATATTATATATATATATATATATATATATATATATATATATATATATGTGTGTGTGTGTGTGTGTGTGTGTGTGTGTGTGTGTGTGTGTGTGTGTGTATTTTTTTCTTTCTTTCTTTTCTTTTTTTTTGTACGTATATGCATGCGTTGCGTGTATCATTAATCTAGTAATACGACTGGACTTTTTTCCTTCCAACCTTCGAATTTCTCTTCTGTATTACCAGACCCCCTTTTTACCCAAGCGTTGAATCTCATACCCCATAAATTATCCGACTCGCCTGAGTGAAACCCGCGAAGGAACCGGCGCGCCAGTCGGGATTCAAAAAGGGCGGGTCGTCGGCGGCGTAAACAACGGCTTCTTGGCGGTGCGAATTGGCGCTCTTGAACGATGAAAACGTAGGTGTTGCAAAATTCCGTTGATTTGATGCCCGATAATGAAGTTTTAGTTCGGTTAAGGGCGTGGAGGAGGGAGTTAAGTTCGTTTAAGAGGGGATGGTTGGTTTGTGGTCGTTATAGGAGGTTCGTTTTGTAGGAATGACGCGTTGAAGGAAGAAGTCCTTCAGAGGTCTAGGTTTCCGGTCATTTTATTTATTTATTTTATTTTTCTGGCAGGATTTTGGATTTATTTTTTTGTGGATTTAAGCCGGTGAATTATGAAAGCTTCGGATGGATACTTGTTTCGAGGTAAACTGCATGAGGTCAATAGAGCGGTAATTCTTAATACATTTCATTTTCAGTATATTGTTACGAAGGGCAGCTAATGTTTGAATTCTATGGAATCGTTTACAAATGAGGTGTTTCTGTACCTATGTTGCTATATTGGTCCCGGTAGCTTGGGAGTTTGACATAGACCAGGAGCATTGTTGATTTGATATTGCAAAGATACCAATGAAAGTGATCAATTTTTCAGAACTCCCAAATTTCCCTTGGAATTTTTTGAGGGACTCCACTCCCTCTATCCCTCCTTGGAGAGTTTGTAGAACAATTGGAGCGCCAACCTTTGGCTGCTGAAGTGGCTTTAGCAAGTTGTCTAATTAGTGATTATCGCAGCCTCTTTGGTCAGCGCACTTCCAGGTAATTGTGAACGAGAACAATGTACCCTCCACAGACCATCCCAAAACCTGGGTATCTTGCAAACAAGCATCCAACCTAACCTTTCCTACCTTGGTTAACCTTGACGGTAGACACACTAAATTAGGGTAAATTGAATACAATAATCTTGTAGAGGACAAAAATTGTAGTCATCGGCACAAGAAATAATCTGCTGACACAAATGGTTGTACCACAATTAAAGGAAAAAGATTGTGGAAAGTGCCACTCTTAGCCTGAGCCTACTCTGTGCTCCTGAGTTTCAACTCTATCTTGCTGAGAATACTAAGGTGGAGACAATGTTTCCCAGGGGGTGTTAGGGAGCAGAGCCCCCCATCAACCCTTCCCTCGGGCAGTGGGCACGCACAGTCATGGCAATTTATATTGATGAATAATTTTTGACAAGGAGTTGGAGACTGCCTCTGGTGAGTGCATTCATACTGTTAAGAATTACCCCCATCCTCTTTATATGCACTTTGTGCTAACTTATAGAAATGGACATTAAGAACTCTGGCTGTGTGGACTAAGTGTCTAAGCGGTGATAGGCAGCCAATATTAAATTTTTTGTCATTTCACGGTAAATATGAGACCATTGCAGCTGTACATATTTTGTTCTTTATTCTTATTTCTTATGCTTTATAAAATGAAAGTTTCCATTTCCTTTTATCTCTGTGTCACGCACCTTAATTTGTGCCTACTTCTAGCTTGGGTAATTTCACACAATAGTTCCTCATATCGGATTAGAACGATTTTGGTATCAATGTATTCCTCTCATTCTGTAATATCCAAATGTATATAAATTATTGCATGGGACACCCCCCCCACACACACACACACACACACACATTAGCGACAATCATGGCCCTGATAGCAGGGGAAAACATGAAGGGTACCAAGGAAATTGCGGGGTAAAATGTGAATAATATACTCACAATCAGTCACTATACTGTCTAATGCAGGCCCCTGCAACCTCCCCATGGAGAGTCCTAGCACCCCTAGCCCCCACCCAAAAAACAAAGAATCCTCCACATATTCACGGCAGGAGAGAACATAAGACCGACATGCGGGAGTCTCTCTGATGCTCTGCTGTGAATATGGAGGATTCTTTTTCTTCCATTGCAGGGATTATAAGGCTGTAGATAAAACTACAATTAGGCTACATCAAAGAAATCTATCAATACAAAATTCAGGTACAATTTCAATTTTACCCAGCCATATGATACAGGATGAAATTTCTCTAACAGAGTGACAAAGTTGAAGACACTTTCACTATGACATTTCTGGTAAATCTTAACAGTATAGACACTCATGTTACAAAATTTAGTCAACAGTGTAAGTTGCCATAAGTGGGCTTATCTGAGGTAAGGTTTGATGGGAGGCTTTCCCTGCCAAATATCCACTGACACATTTTATCTTCATCTTTGTAGGCACAGCAAGAGGGCTGAAACTTCAAAGTTCCAAATGGACTTAGGCTTTGGGTTGCCATTTTCTTTTATTTGTAGTATTACCCTTTATGTCTGCAGATTATATCTTGTACTGACTACTGCAACTTTTTGTCTTCTTTAAGAATATCATGTCAAATTTAAAGATTAACCTCATTTCCTTTGCCAGTGAATTAAAAGGATTATGTTATGTAAATTTATGTTACTGCCCAAAAGTAAGTAAAAACTATTGACTGTCATAAACTGGAGAAAATACTGCTCTTGCATGAAATAATCTGCTAGGCAAATAATAATGTCAGCAATGAAGAAAATAGGTTGTAACAAATATTGTTTGGAGACTAAGCCCATGGTGATGGGGGGGGGGGGGCAGTTATGGAAATACAGAGATCAGGTGGAGGTCTTGGGTTAATCTTTACAGCATGGATGCACTTAGCTAGGGCAAATAGACCATGTTTGCTGGGGTCATCCATCCCAGTCACAGTAACTTTGATTGTTGAATAAATTTTGTAACGAGTTTGGGACCTAGTCTCTGGTGAGTGTCTCCGTACTGTAAAGAATTACCACAACAAGATTCATGCATGTTATGCTGTGAATAATTGGAACCATAAATAATAATTGCAGGTTGAATAGCTATATGAAACAAAAAGCTATCATAATTTGTTAGTTTAGGGAAGACGGTGTTCTTTCCTAATACTGTACCAGTTCAGTGTGAAGAAGTTGCAGCTATCTCATGGCCTATGAGGCTTTCATCAAAAACTGTCAAGCCTCAATGATTTATATTGTGTTAACAGAGGAATTAGTCTGCTCCCTTGTATGATGAGAAATCACAAGCTGTCTTGCCAGATTATAAAATTTGATCTAATAATACAATTTGGTAGTTGTTCAGGTTCATGAAAATGCAGAAAATTAAGCCTTGCTTTATAACAGAACTAAGATTAAACACTCCAGAAGTAAAAAATAACAGGGCTTAAAACAAAACATTTATCACTTTAGGCCATGTAGCCCGACATCTCTCAGTTTGTTTCCCTCTGCAGTCTGGTCTAATATTGCTGTAGATTATCAATTGGCAATCATATTATTGATGTGAATGGCTATATTAAATATTGTGCTCTGTTGCAGATATGCAAGATGTGACCACAAAACAAGCCTTTGCTGATTGCCAGCGTACAGCTGCATCTCACCCAAAACTGGTGAAACATTTGACAAGAACTTACTTGAAGGTAGGCTGAGGCAATATGTGTAGCTTTTATTGATGTACCTATGTTTTTAGTTTGTGCATGAATATTCATCCAAAGTTATTTGATAATCACAACAAATCGTAGATGAACAGTTCAGTCTGTCATGTTCTCCAACTACAATAATGGCCAAATTTTCATAAGGACGAGAAAGTCAGATGAGAGGACTGGCATATTTGATCTTTTGTATTTTAAGAAATTAAGTTTACCATAGAAAAGGATTCTTTTTTTATGATATGCCAAGAAAATACTAAGATTAGAATAGTTAACCCATCAGCGACAGGTAAAAATTTTGTCAAGTTTACGTATGCACCGGCTTGTTAGCGCGCACTGGCAGTTTCCCCTGTTTGCGCCGGCTCAATCGGTAGTTTGCGAGCGACATGTAGCACCTAAAAGCTTTTATTTTTCTAAAATTTATAAGAATATTAAAATTTTGAAGGTTTACCTTCACTTTAGGTGCCATTGCCTAAAATCTTTACCATATAAATGAAGCCGCTACTAGTGGAGAAAAACAACCTCCGTCCAACGAGCCAGTAGCGCGGGAATGGGCATGGCATGATGCCCCCGGCGTTTGGTCCACAACAGCCATGGCATGTACGTACGTGACACCTGGCGCCAATGGGTTAAGAATAATCACCTGTTGCAGGATGTGATAAAATCTTTTGTCTTTTTCATTTTTCAGAGTGACTTTGAGAATTTTCTTTCTGAATTTACTTGTCTATTGAAGAAATCTCTTATACATGGAGATAAGCAGCCAGCTGTGGAAAGGACATTGAACTTTGTTGCTAAATTTTGCAACAAGTAAAAAATCTGAAACTGAAGAAAATGGGAAAGAAGAGAAAGCAAAAGATGACGAGGAGGAAGAGGAAGAGCCAGAGGAAGCAGATCCTTTCCTTGTAAAATTGATCCAATTTCTACTAAATGTAAGGATAGCCTAAGTTGACCATTGTAATTGATATTGAATATCTAGATTGCTTTTATCTTAATTTCTTATTAAATTGCATGAATGGCCTTTTAGCACAGGAAATTTCTTGGAAATAAATGTCTATATGGAATAGTAAGTATTTTTAAATAGATTATGTATTATTTAGTTAGTAATTGATTGCAATTCTTCAACCCATAAAGAATCATGAGGCCAATAGCCAAGCTGTGCGCTTCAGAGTTTGTCAGCTGATCAACAAGATCCTTAACCACATGGGTGAGGAGGCAGTCATAGATGATGAACTCTACAGCAATATCTATGACACAATGTTGCACAGATTGCAAGACAAAATACCAAGTGTGCGAGTCCAGGCAGTGTTGGCCTTGGCCCGTCTCCAGGATCCACGTAACAAGGAATGCCCTGTAATCAAAGGTTTGTTACCTCCTGTGTTATTTGGGATAGTTGTTGAAGAGATTTTTATTCTGGACAATTTTTATTACTATTTTTTCTTTTCTTTTTATTTCTTTCTTTACTTTCATGTTCATGTAATTTCACTCTTGTATTCCATTATTTTATAGATAGCTTGATAAGTAAACAGTTGTTAGTGAACTGAAGGACTCCAGCAAGTACCAGAAGCTACTATTTATTTGTTTGCAGTCTGAATATATACTAATGAATATGTCAGGATGAGATATGGAAAAGAAATGTGAACTTGGCTGTTGACTTTTAGAGTAATTGGTAGAATCTTTAAAATATGGAGACTTAACCCATTGGATTCAGTTGCTTCATAGAAATTACATGGCCCAAAATACAGGCATTAGGCTTATGTGAGTGGTTGCTCTAATTGGTGCATGTCCTGTAGGCCAGACACATACAAACACTCGTTACAGTAACAAAAATCTGTACCTCCCCTTGCAATGTTGTTTCCTCTTTTTTTATGCATAAGTGTTTTGAGCTTTTTGACCATTTTCCAATGTCATTATTTGTCTTTTGCTTTATCCAGATGGTAATAGACTGTTCCCTTGCACATACTCCATATCATCTCTATAGGTACTCCATAACTCATTGTAAGAATAATAACAAGAGTAACCTGCATTGCTGAGCATGGAAATAGCAGTGTCCCTGGAGCTGGCACTCTTCCAGTCATGGCACACAGACACTACATTCCATACTCATTTATCAATGGAAATAATGCAAAGGCCCCTTTTTAAACACCAAATGATTCTAATCATCCTCCAAGAGCTGGTGGTGGTGAGGAGACACCCTAGCTTTCAGCTGAAATGTTGCGACAGCAAGTTCTTGTTACCTTGGCACACAGCCAGATTTTCCCATGATGGCAAGCTCACCTTGCCCGGCCGTCAAGCCAAATTTATTTTTTCATGACATTATTGTCACATCATCCAGGTTGTAGGGGGTAATATGTGTTTCTTCTTCAGCATATCGTTACCACCTGTCAATGGACCCAAACAGTGATGTTCGACGGGCAGTTTTGACGAGCATAGCCATCACTTTCCAGACCCTCCCTGATATTCTAGAGCGTACTCGTGATGTACGAGATCTCGTTCGTCGACAGGTAATGACAGTCCCTTAAAGATAGGCTTACCCCATTTTTAAATCAATTCATGTCATGCAATGATTGATTATACATAGTCATACCATGTTTTAAAAAATCAAATCGTAGAAACTTGTATTCAGTTCTTTCATGAAGATTTTTTAACTTTCAGGCTTTTGAAGTGATATCCCGAAAGGTGCACTTGAAGTCATTGACAATTGCTCAGCGAGTGCGGCTCATTGCCGAAGGACTGACTGATCGTAGTGACGTAGTCCGAGGAGCAGTGGAGAAAAATCTGATCCAGTCATGGCTGCGCATGGTCAATGGAAATGTACTGGATCTGCTTTCTTGTCTTGATGTTGAGACTGCTGTCAAAGAAGCTGAGCTAGCTCTCCAGTCCATGTTTCGTGATGTCCCTTATGCTGACCTCATTGAAAACTTAGGTCTCAATAAGGAAACTAGGACCTTAGAATCAGGGGAATTAAGGCCTGAATCAGCACTATACTGGCGATGTCTCGCAGAGTATTTGAGGTTTGTGGGTGCAAATCTGTACATTAAGTATCCATTCTTCTTTTCATATTTTCCTTTTGTACAACTCTTAGTTATATTTCATGTTTTCTGATGTATGATATTCCATTTAGACTAAAGTCTAATGTAAATCCATTATCACAATCTCCAGAAAGGAAGGTGCTGAAGAAGCTCTGGAACTATTGCTTCCAGAATTGACACACTTTTGCTCTTATGTAAACAACTTTGTTATGGTTGAAGTAATGGATGATGGTGACACTCAAGAAACGCTTGTCAGATGCATGGAGAGGGAGTTCATCACAACTCAGCTTGTTTCCATTATCATGCTCTATGATTTAAGTGATGAGGTAAGACATTTGTCTAAAAGCAAAGACCCTCTTCTTGAAAAACTTATTAATGCATGATATATAGGTAATAAGGCCTGAGAGAAGTTTCATTGCAAAGGTTAAAGTAGATGTGATTGTTGTATTGGAAAATTAGATTAGATTAGTCTAAGGATCAGTATTCCTCATTAGGTTGGGCGTCGAACATTGGACCAGCTTGTGAGGAGGTTGTTGGTGTCAGACAAAGTGGGTGAAACACTTGTAAAGGGACTTGTTGAAGTGTTTGGGAAAATTACACCCTGCAACCACACGTGTTAACCAGCTAGCAGAAATTATTTCTGAAATAAGAGAACCAGTGACCAGAACAGAGCAACAAGAACGGCCTTTGTCAGATGAAGAACAACGCAAGAGAAAAACTAGAGGTGAGACAATATTATTTTGTGAATGAGGTCTTTCATTTGGATGTGAATTATATTAGATAATAAATGAACATTTATTTGTGACTATAATTTTTTACCATTTGTCAGGCTGCTCGTGTGAAGGTAAAAATCAACCAACTGCGAGAAAGAAGTAGAGGAATGTGTGCGAAGTCTTGATCTTGAGAGAGCTCAGGCACTCAAGAAGGAGCTGGAAGAGTTGGAGAAAGAATCTTCTGTGATTGATCTAAATTTCTCAACATCAGAGGAGGTTTGTATATCTATACATGTCAGGTATTCAAACATAAAGACATTTTAGTATAAAACTAGTTAAGTTTAGATAAAGATTGAAATAAAACATATAAAGCCTTGATGCAGTGATGTTTCATATCTCTTGTTGTTATCGTTTGATTTGGAGTATTCATTGTTTTAATAGTGAGTGTTCACCTTTATCACTAACATGATGTTCATATATTAACAGGTGATACAAGAGGAACGAACAGACCCTACCACTCTCAGCAAATGCCTGATGATTGTGTCTCACATGATAGAGAATCCAGACATTATCGTCATGAATCCTACCTTGTATTCCTTGCATGAGAACCTAGTCTTGCCTTGTCTACGTTTCAGAGGATCCTGCTGTTAGAAACCAAGCAGTGCGTGCACTTGGTCTTTTGTGCTTGATTTCAGAGGAATTGAGCTGCCAACACTTGATTTTATTTATGCAGGTAAATGAATTAAGAAAAAAAATTAAGATTTAGTCATAAGCATACTAATTAGATGAATTTATGAGTCCAGTGAGAATCTTAGTATATACTGTTTCTTGACTCAATTCAGATTATGAAGCAGAAAGTAACTATTAGTTTTATGCCTCTGTCATTGTGTTTGTTTCATGAAATGCATTACCAAAAAT
>NW_020868966.1:557366-559866 GCF_003789085.1 Penaeus vannamei
CATACATATGATGAATAACAAGGCTATTATGGCTATTTTCTTATTCATCTTTGTGTTTGTGTTCTTATGAACATACATATATGTATGCATACATACATACGTATGAACCTACATATATGTATATATACATGCATAAATACATACATGCATATATCCGTACCTATAGATAGATAGATAGATAGATACTGACAACTACATTAACATGACTGCAAACACAAATGTTAAACGCTTTTATCAAACACCAGACCACCTGCAACAATGCATAACACACCATAATTCTGTGAGCAATGTGATTCCACCCATTCATAAAATTAACCTTAACCTTTAGATCTTCATGAATTTAATGAGAACATACTACGGATATTCATTCTTGCATTATCGTCATACATACCTTAATCTCCACTTCTTGCCTGTTGCACGTGTTGATATTTTGCAAGCTTAGCACACTTCATGCTTTTAGTCGAGGCATGAGCGGAACTAGATTGCAAAAAAAGACAATTTTGCAAACTCTATTACGGATATTATGCTAAAGTTAATCCCTCCTGGCAGGTTGGATGTTCCTAATAAGAGTAAATTTGCACTTTTATTTTGGGCAGATGAGGTGTTCATTCTGATTCTGCTCGCGTTTATGAAGTCAAAACAGATGGTCATTTCCTATCTGGGCGAAGTAGACGGCTTCGGTAGTGCTCCGTGCCAGCGCAGAGGCGGGCGAAATACTCTTTGGGCAGATGAGGTATTCAATTCCTGATTCTGCTCGGGCGTTTAGTGAACCGCATAAAACAGATGGTCATTTCCCTATCTGGGCTGAGTTTACGACGGACTTCGCAGTGCTCCTGCCACGCGCGAGAGGCCGGAGTCCTCTCATCGCATTTTTGTTTGTGGCGTTTACCTGTTGTCTTGACCACTGACTGGCTTTATGTGCACGATCGGCGCTCGTATTTCTACCTTCCAAATATGTTGTATCGATTAAATATACCAATCCCTACATAACAGTAGCATGCCTACATACATGTATCCTAAACTACCGCTCAACATACATGCTTGTATTTGTATGAATATGCCCAGAGAGCAAATAAGAGACGGAAGAACAAGCCACACGACATCTCACGCACAGACAACAGCAGAGCTATTGAAATGAAAAATGACGCTCACACGCTCTCCTTGTATATGTTAAAAATACATATCAATAATCCGAAGTGTCGTCTGTATGTAAGAGAATACCCGCATTCTTTGCACTGCAGTGGCTCAAAAACATATACTTTCGTGCTGCGCGCGCCTACGCACTTCACTTTCGCCTACTGTTCCCGTCTCCCATCACGCAGTTGTGTGTGTGTGTGTGTACTTATTAATATATTATTATACATATATGTATACTATATAATACTACTCTCCATCACCCCTTTACTCTAATAATATATACACCCCTCCCCTTATATATATATCTATACCTGAGGGTTATCCTAAGACTCCCTCCTCAGGGGACTACGATAGATAGATAGATTATAGACCCTACGATAGATAATATGATAGATAGATACCTACTATACTGTCCTCACCATTGCCTCTATATTATAAGCTATAATATACATCATCCCTATAATATCATCTCCCTTATACTGATCTTTATTATTTATAGCATATCATTATTATACCACTATATATATATAATTATAGTATATATATATAATATAAATAATATTATATAATATAGGTCAATTATATATATATATTTATTAATATACTATATATTATATACGTTGAGATAATTAATTAGGATCTTGGTATATCTTTAGATATAAAAATAAGATAGATGATAATTAGCTCTCGCGTGAAGTTATGTGACCTTATTATTAGTAGGGGATGCATGAGATGGGAGTGAAGTGAGAGTAGGTTATTGAGAGAAGTGAGGTAGAGTAGTAGTAGGAAGGAGGGGTTGGGAGGGGGAAGGAGGGGGAGGAGGAGGAGGTAAGGTGAAGTATGGGCTTAAGGTGATTATAGTATTATAGGTAGGAGGTAGGATGGGAGGTATAAGATAGTGGATTAGGGGAGGTAGTGAGGTTAGGGGGTTGGGAGGTGGGTAATAATATGAATAGAATACCTGAGCAGGATGAAGGAGTAGGAGATATGGTATCGTAGAGGTTTTGTAGGTAAGGTTATTTGAGAGAGAGTAGATGAAGTGTCTGCTGTGCTACTATGGTGTGGTGGTAGTGGTGTGTGTAAATATAATATACTAATATCGAGGGTAAATAAGTATATGAAGAGTAGCTCAGTAGAGGATTTAGTGAGGGCGGGTGAAGAGTAGATGAGTTATATAAGTATAGTATATAATGGGAAACGTATTAATAATATAAATGTATATATGTATATAATATATATTATACCATAATATCCATATATAAAATAATATTAGTAGTAAATACGGTATATATATTATTATATATTATAAGTGACATATATATAGATACATATACATATACATATATAATATATGATATAGGGG
>NW_020868966.1:572366-577366 GCF_003789085.1 Penaeus vannamei
AGTGCTGCTGAATAAGCTGTTACTGGACGTCTGGAATAGAGGTGTGAGAAAGTAATCCTTTGGGGATTTGTGAAAGAGGATTCCAACTTTTCTTTTTGATAGATGCTTTAATCCTGAAGGCCGATCTCACCTTTGCCGAGGTGAATATGAAACTCGTAAAGGATGATGAGTGAGACAGTAAGAAAAAGAGATAAAAAGTAAAAATGTAAAGTGGGACAGGAAATTAATTTTGCTTCAGAAAAGAGTAAAACGAATACGAGGATTATATAGTCTTAGTAAAGTAAATACCGTGTAAAGTAGAGTGTCAGTGAGTGTAGCTATGCGTAGGAATATCATAACTAGAAGTAAGATAAATTAAGTAAGTAATATGGCATACTCATACTTCAGTGAGGAAAATTGTGGAATAAGAGAAAAAAAAAGCAAGAAATTTCAACCAAAGTAAGAAAGTAGAAAGAAGACCAAGGGTTAAAGGTAGGCCATTATTGCTGCCGTCAGGGGATAACTTTCTCATGAATCGCGGTAGAGTCTTCTGGGCCGAAGAGTCTTTGCCCCGCGTGTTGGGGATCATGGTGCGGGGCGGGGTGGGGGGGGGGATAAGTGTACGCACGTAATAATGAACACACAAAGCATAAACACACACACATATATACATATATATATATATATAATATAATATATATATATTATATATATATATATTATATATTACGCATATATATACATATATACATATATATATATATATATATATATATATATATATATATATATAATATATGTACACAGACATATATACATATACACACACATACATACATATATATATATATATATATATATATATATATATATATATATATATATATATATATATATATATATACGTGTATGTGTAGCTTCTGTTTATTTGCATTTATGTAAAAATAAGTAAACTAATCAGAAGAAAATGAAAATGAAAAAGAGACAAAAGCGTATATATGAATCCCAAAGAATCATTTAAAAAAAAGACTCCAGCATTCACGGAATGAGCGACGAAGTGAAAAGGGCAAATCTTGAGAAAGGTGAAAAAAGCAAATGAAGAAAATTTACGGCCAACAAATAAGTGATTATTGGTCACTAACGCAGCAGTAAAGGCAAAAACCGCTCTCAACCCACGTCAGAGCCAGTCCCTTGCTTTAAGAATGCGCGAGGAAGGAAGGAAGGAAGAAAGGAGCAGAAGGAGGTGGAGAAAGGAGGAGGTGAGAGGAAGGGAGGAGGGGGAGGAGAGAGGAGGTGAAGAGGGGAGAGAGGAGGAGGGAGGAGTAAGAGGGATGGTAGAGAGAGGGGAGGAGGAGGAAGAGAAGAGGTGGAGAGGATGGGGAAGGGAGAGAGGAAGAAGTTGAAAAGAAGACAATAAAACTATGAATACAAATGCCTACGCAAATGTATGCTGCGCTCTTTTTACAGACACACAAACGTATAACGGATGTATGCGTAAGCTCGTACGTATATATTTGTGAGCGTATGTAAATACTTTCTCTCTTTCTCTCTCTCCGTGTCTACCTGTACGTCTCTCTCTCTCTCTCTCTCTCTCTCTCTCTCTCTCTCTCTCTCTCTCTTCTCTCTCCTTCTCTCTCTCTCTCTCTCTCTCTCTCTCTCTCTCTCTCTCTCTCTCTCTCTCCTCTCTCTCTCTCTCTCTCTCTCTCTCTCTTCTCTCTCTCTCTCTCTCTTTCTCTCCATTTCTTTATTCGTCTTCTACTTCTTGTGTTTCTTTTTATTTCTAATTTTTCTTCTCCTCATTTTCTCCTTCCCTTTTCTATTTCTTTTCCTTCCTACTCCTTCTTCTTCTCCTTCTTCTTCTTCATCTCCTTCTTCTTCCGCTCCTCTTCCTCCTCTTCTTCGTCATTGTCATCGAGGTTTTCTTCTTCTCTTTTTTCTTCGTCCTCGTCTTCTTCTTCCTCTACATTTTCCCCCTTCTCCTTCTCCTTCTATCCCCCCATCCTCCCTCTCTCTTTTTACTTCTTCTTAATCCTCCTTCTCATCTTCCTCATCCTTTCCACATTTTCCTCCTCCTCCTACTGTTCATATTCCTTCTTCTCCTCCTTTTTATATTCCCCTTTCCTTCTTCGTCAATCTTTTTCCTCTTGCTCAGCTTCCTCCTCATTTTTCTCCACCTATTCTTCCTCCTCCTTCTCTTCTTCTCGCTGTCTTCTTCCCTCTCCTCCTCTTTCTCATTCTTTCCATCACCTCTCCTTCCTGGACCTCTCCTCCTCTCCTCCTTCCCTTCTCCTCCTCCCCTTCCACCTGCTCTTTCTCCTCCTCCTTCCCCACGTCCTATTTCCCCACCTCCTCCTTTTCCACCTCCTTTTCCACCTCCTCCTTTTCCACCTCCTCCATTTCCACCTTCTCCTTTCCCACCTCCTCCTTCCCCAACTCCTTTTCCACCTCCTCTTTTTCCACTTCCTCCTTTTCCACCTCCATTGCCACCTCCATTTCCACCTCCCTTCCCACCTCCTCCTTCCCACCTCCTCCTTCCACCTCCTCCATTTCCCCTCCTCCTTTCCCACCTCCTCCTCCTCCTCCAACACTCCTTCTTCTTCTCCCAAGAACAGCCTTGTGTTCCCGCCGCTTTCGCCTCCATATGAGCAACACGGAATTTCATAAGCTGAAAGCATGACTCAGCCGCCCAGAATACTGTACGAGTGAAGGCGCACCGTCAGCCTTGAAATGCAGTCATGCAAGCGCGCCTCCACAAGCACAGAAAACCCAGTCATGCACAAAACTGCTAGGTCTTTTGTGAGGGTAATCCCCCCCCTCCTTTTTTTCTTTTCCTCAATCCCTACTTTCTCTTTTTTTTTTCTTTTCTTTCTCTCCCTTCGCCTTCTCCTCTCTCCTCATGTTCTCCTTTCCTCAGCCAGCGCCCATACCCACTCCCCAGGCTCCTCCACCTCAGGTAGTACCCATACCTTTGCCCAGGCTCCTACCACTACCCAGTGGCCATACCCTCTCCCTTTGCTCCACGGCTACGGAATGTGAAATCGTTCTCTCTCTCTCTCTCTCTCTCTCTCTCTCTCTCTTCTCTCTTCTCTCTCTCTCTCTCTCTCTCTCTCTCTCTCTCTCTCTCTCTCTCTCTTCTAAGGAGGCCTGTGGTAGTTCGTAGCGCTGCTCGAACTCGCTTGTTTTTTTGCGAGGAAGAGATAGGGTAAGAGAGAGAGAGAGAGAGAGAGAGAGAGAGAGAGTGAGAGTAGACAGAGAGAAAGAGAGAGAAAGAGAGTGAGGCAGAGAGTGAGACAGAGGAGAGAGAGAGAAAGAGAGTGAGGCAGAGAGAGAGAAAGAGAGTGAGACAGAGAGAGAGAGAGAAAGAGAGTGAGACAGAGAGAGAGAGCGAGAAGAGAATGAACAGTGAGAGAGAGAGAGAGAAATAGAGTGAGAGAGAGAGAAAGAGAGTGAGACAGAGAGAGAGAGAGAGAGAGAGAGAGAGAGAGAGAAAGAAAGAAGAGTGAGACAGAGACAGAGAGAGAGATAGAGAAAGAAAGAGTGAGACAGAGACAGAGAGAAAGAGAGAGAGTGAGAAAGAAAGAGACTGAGAGAGAGGAAGAGAGAGAGAGAGAGAGAGAAAGAGAAGAGAGAGAGAGAGAGAGAGAGAGAGAGAGAGGAGAGAGAGAGAGAGAGAGAGAGAGAGAGAGAGAGAGAGAGAGAGAGAGAGAGAGAGAGAGACAGAGAGAGAAAGAGAGTGAGAGAGAGAGAGAGAGAGAGAGAGAGAGAGAGTGAGAGAGATTGAGACAGAGAGAGAGAGAGAGAGAGAGAGAGAGAGAGAGAGAAAGAGAGTGAGAGAGAGAGAGAGAGAAGGAGGGATGAGAGAGGAGAGAGAGAGAGAGAGAGAGAGAGAGAGAGAGAGAGAGAGAGAGAGAGAGAGAGAGAGAGTGAGACAGAGACAGAGAGAGAGAGAGAGAGAGAGAGAGAAGAGAGTGAGAGAGAGACAGAGAGAGAGAGAAGTGAAAAGAGAGAGAGAGAGAGAGAAAAGAGAGTGAGAGAGAGAGAGAGAAAGAGAGAGGTGAGAGAGTGAGACAGAGAGAGAGAGAGAGAGAGTGAGGCGGAGAGAGAGAGGGGAGAGGGGAGGGAGTAGGGAGAGAGAGAGAAAAAAAAAGGTGAGAGAAAAAAGTCATAGAGAAGGGATAGGTAAATAGAGAGAGATAGAGAGAGAGAGAGATGGACAAAGAAAAGGGAGAGAGAGAAAAGTCAGAGAGACGAAACTGATAGAGAGATCGATAGACAGACAGAGAGAGAGAGAAAGAGGGAGACGGACAGATAAACAGACAGAGAAATTTCTAGTTCAAACCATGAAGTTCTGAGGCATTTTGGTCAAAGGCGGGTTTGAATTGGTGACGTCATACCGGATTAAAAGAACGGCAAGTGGAAGGTCCCTAACATGGCCAACAGCAAGACGTATAGCGCAATATTTTTTTTCGATTTTAGTATTCATAAGTTATCCCTTTTTCAACTTAAAAAAACGCTAACATGTCTCTACACAATCATGTAATAATATGAAATGACTTTGGAAAGATTCGCGACATTTAAACACAAAGAAATTCAAAATACGACTAAATATTGAACTCGGGAGATACGCCGTGAGAAATCTCCTAAGGCTAGATTTTTTTCTTCTTCTTCTTCTTTTTTTTTCTTTTCTTTTTTTTTTTTTTCTTTTCGTATCAATTCAGAACCTGCATTGTTGCCAGCGATCGATATTTACTCCCGCGTTCACATCCTCACGGCCGCCTCATGAAAGGAAACGGGCGTAAAGCGTGCTATATGAGGACCAATGCCATTCATGTCTGTGGCATTTTTGCTCCAAGTGTGTTTATTGGTGTAACCGCGCCACCTTCACCTTCTCCCCCCCCTTACACCCCTCTTCAACGTCCCTCTCCCCCCCTTCTCCGTCCTCTCCCACCTACCTTCTCCGTCCATCTTCCCCCCCCTCACTCCTTTCTTGTCCTCTTCCCCCTCACTCTTTCTCCCTCTTC
>NW_020868966.1:605028-607528 GCF_003789085.1 Penaeus vannamei
CCTGAGGAAGCACCGAGGAGAGGAACCTGAGGAAGCATCGAGGAGAGGAACTGGGAAGCATCCAAGCGAAGAACCTGAGAAGCATCCGAGGAGGAGACCTTGAGAAGCATCCGAGGAGGAGGAACCTGAGGAAGCATCCGAGGAGGAGGAACCTGAGGATGATCCTGAGGAAGCATCGTCCGAGGAGGAACCTGAGGAAGCATTCCTCCGAGGGGAAGATCTAGGAGGAACCTTGAGAATGAAGCCTCTGGAAGCATCCTCCGAGAAGAACCTGAGGAGAGCCTGAGGAAGGCATCCTCGAGGAGGGGGCCGAGAACCTGAGGAAGCCCTGAGGAGATCAATCTCGAGTGGAACCTGAGGCATCGCCCTGAGGAAGCATCGTCCGAGGAGGAACCTGAGGATGAGCCTGAGGAAGCATCGTCCGAGGAGGAACCTGAGGAAGCATCCTCCAAGGATGAGCATGAGGAAGCATCCTCCGAGAAGGAACCTAAGGAGGAACCTGAGGAAGCATCCTCCGAGAAGGAACCTAAGGAGGAACCTGAGGAAGAATCCTCCGAGAAGGAACCTGAGGAAGCATCCTCCGAGAAGGAACCTAAGGAGTAACCTGAGGAAGCATCTCCGAAAGGAACCTGAGAAGAAGGAAGCATCCTCCGAGGAGGAACCTGAGGACGGAGCCTGGGAATCATCATCCGAGAAGAAGAAGCCTGAGGAAGCATTCTCCGAGGACAAACCTGAGGAGGAACCTGAGGATGAGCCTGAGGAAGCATCCTCCGAGGAGGAACCTGAGGACGAGCCTGAGGAAGCATCGTCCGAGGAGGAACCTGAGGACGAGCCTGAGGAAGCATCCTCCGAGGAGGAACCTGAGGAAGCATCCTCTGAGGAGGAACCTGAGGACGAGCCTGAGGAAGCATCGTCCGAGTAGGAACCTGAGGATGAGCCTGAGGAAGCATTGTTCGAGGAGGAGCCTGAGGAAGCATTGTTCGAGGAGGAACCTGAGGAAGCATCGTTCGAGGAGGAACCTGAGGATGAGTCTAAGGAGGTATCCTCCGAGGAGGAACCTGAGGAAGCATCGTCCGAGTAGGAACCTGAGGATGAGCCTGAGGAAGCATCGTCCGAGTAGGAACCTGAGGAGGAGCCTGAGGAAGCATCCTCCGAGGAGGAACCTGAGGAAGCATCGTTCGAGGAGGAACCTGCGGAAGCATCCTCCAAGGAGGAAACCTGAGAAGCATCGGAGTAGGAACCTGAGGAAGCATCGTCCGAGTAGGAACCTGAGGATGAGCCTGAGGAAGCATCCTCCGAGGACAAACCTGAGGAGGAGCCTGAGGAAGCATCCTCCGAGGAGGAACCTGATGATGAGCTTGAGAAAGCATCCTCCGAGGAGGAACCTGAGGAAGCATCGTCCGAGGATGAGCCTGAGGAAGCATCCTCCGAGGAGGAACCTGAGGAAGAACCTGAGGAAGCATCGTTCGAGTAGGAACCTGAGGATGAGCCTGAGGAAGCATCCTCCGAGAAGGAACCTGAGGATGAACCTGAGGAAGCATCATCCGAGGAGGAACCTGGGGAAGCATCGTCCGAGGAGGAACCTGAGGATGAGCATGAGGAAGCATCCTCCGAGGAGGAACCTGAGGAAGCATCCTCCGAGGAGGAACCTGAGAGGTCGTTCGAGGAGGAACCTGAGGAAGAAGGAGGAACCTGAGGAAGCATCCTCCGAGGAGGAACCTGAGGATGAGCCTGAGGAAGCATCCTCCGAGGAGGAACCTGAAGAGAACCTGAGGAAGCATCCTCCGAGTTGGAACCTGAAGAGGAGCCTGAGGGAGCATCGTTCGAGGAGGAAACCTGAGGAGAGCTGAGGAAGCATCCTCCGAGGAGCGAACCTGAGGAAGCATCGTCCGAGGAGGAACCTGAGCCTGAGAGGAAGCATCGTCTGAGTAGGAACCTGAGGATGAGCTTGAGGAAGCATCCTCCGAGGAGGAACCCTGAGAAGATCCTCGAGGAGAAACCTAGCAGGATGAACCTGAGGAAGCATCGAGGAGGAACCTGGGGAAGCATCCTCCGAGGAGGAACCTGAGGAAGCATCCTCCAAGGAGGAACCTGAGGAACCATCCTCCGAGGAGGAACCTGAGGATGAGCCTGAGGAAGCATCCTCCGAGGAGGAACCTGAGGATGAGCCTGAGGAAGCATCGTCCGAGGAGGAACCTGAGGAGGAGCCTGAGGAAGCATCTAGGAGCCTGAGGAAGCATCCTCCGAGAGGAACCTGAGGATGACCTGAGGAAGTCCGAGGAGGAAACCTGAGGAAGCAGAGGAGGACCTGAGAATGAGCTGAGGAAGCATCCTCCGAGGAGAACCCTGAGGAAAGCATCTCGAGGAACAGCCTGAGGAAGCATCTCGCCTCCGAAGGAACCTGAGGATGAGCCCGAAGAAAGCATCGTTCGAGAGAAACCTGAGGATGACCTGAGGAAGCATCTCCGAGGAGAACCTGAGGAATGAGGAGGACCTGAGA
>NW_020868966.1:622528-625028 GCF_003789085.1 Penaeus vannamei
CTATTGTTCTTGGCTACTGCACCTTGTTGCTTAATTACCTTGTGTCTGTATAAGCTAATATCTGCTAATAACCTTCTGTAGATGTGTTTGTTCCTCGCACAGTGAGAATCCTCCCTTTGCCATTTCCATTTCTGGAATGGCTACGGGAACATGTCTTATCACGAACCATGGCACTCATACTTGCACTATTGCATACACAGATGTCACTTGGTTGGTGTTTGATGTCCGTCTTTGTCCTTGCATTAATGAGCTCTATCTCTCGGCGGCCAGATGGCATGTCTAATGGTAGGATTATTTCTACAAATAGTTACCGATAAGTAACTCAGATACTTGTGCGAATGAATTTTGGGTTATCATGATAGGATTCTTATATCTAATTACCTTAAGAGTGCCAAGCCAAGCCTAGAAAAGTCAGAGCTCTCTCTACCAAATTAATGTTTTCAAAGCAGTACTCGGAATTTCCATCCGTCGCTAAATATTTTCCCCCTTTCCCCTCTTAACCTGCTCTTCATTCCTTCCTCCCTCCCCTCTTGACCTACTCCTCTTTCCCGCACTTTCCCCACGCCTCCCTCGCGCCCTCACTCCCTCGCGGCCTCCGTTTCCATCACAAAAGATGCCTCGCCCAGATGTTAGACTTCACCGCGGTCAATGGGGAGCAGCAGGTGAGGCTTACACTCCGCTATTAACACCACACCGGCATGTCCTTGATTTTGAACGACCTGATGTTTTGTTATGCGATAGAGGGAAGGAGGGGGCGGAGGCAGGGGCGAGAAGGCAGAGAGAGAGAAGAGGCGAGAGAGAGAGAAGAAGGGAGAAGAGAGAGAGCGTAGAAAGAGCGAGAGAGAGATTTTGAGGGAGAGGAGGAGAAGGGAGGGAGAGAGAGAGAGAGAGGAGGAGGTGAGAGAGAGAGGGAGGGAGAGATGAGGCAGGAAGAGAGAGAGAGAGGGGGAGAAGCGAGAGAGAGAGGGGGGGGGGGGAGGGGGAGGAGAGAGAGAGAGAGAGAAAACAGAGTCAGAGCCCTAAGACAGACAGATAAAATCAGAATAGAGACAGGCAAAGACAAACAGAGAGAAACAGCCAGTAAATGAAAAGGGAAACTATGAATGTCACCAATATCTCTCTATCTATCGGTATATCTCCTTACTCTCCCACCCTCTCCCTCTCTCTCCCTGCTTCCTTCCCCCTCTCTTCCTCCATCCTTGGCTCTCTCCCTCTCCCTTTCTCTTTCGCCTTACTAGTATTTGTGATAAATTGATTCCTGTAACACTTCGTCCGGCTATTTATCTATCCTTCTATTTGTTTATATGCTGTGCATAATGTGTAGTGCAACAGTAGTAGTCTCGTCTAGCAATCTTGCTGACCTGCGTTAAATTCCCCGTGCTGCCAGTGGATGGTAACCCCGGGCATTCCTCGCAAACAGGGGCTAGTTTAGAAGCACAATAAACAGACAAGCCACAATTTAACTGAAATCACAAGAGCCTGTTACACTAAACCCTAAATTAGTATCATTACTATCATTATATTTCCCTCTCTCTCCCTCCGTCCTTTCCCTTCCCTCTCCTACCTTCCTTCTCTCTTCCTCTTCTTCCCATCTTCCCTCTCTCTCTCTCTCCTTCTCTCTTTCCTCCCATTTTCCCTCTCTCCCCTTCCTTCCTTTCCTCTTCCTCTCCCTCCCTCCTTCCTTCTCTCTCCCTCTCCTTCCCTTTTTCCCTTTACCTTCTTCTCCTTCCCTCATTCTCTCCCTCTCTCTCTCTTTCCCTTTGTCCTTCCCTTCCATTTTAAGAGCATTTGTCACGAATTGATTCCTGTTGTTCCTCGTCTGGCTATTTATTTATCTGTCCATCTATCTGTTTGTCTATCTCCCTCTCTCCTACCCTTCCCCTCATTTACCCTCCTCCTTTCCCTCTTTCTCCTTCTCCATCCTCCCTTCCCTTTCCCTTTATTTCCCTCCTTTCTTCCCTCTTCCTCCCTCCTCCCTGCCCCTCTCCCTCCCTGACTTTCCCTAATCCCTTTCCTTCTATCCTCCCTCCCTCCCTCCTCTCGCTTTACCAAATTTTGTTATGAATTGGTTCCTGTATCACAACGGGTCATAATCTGTCTATCCTTCTACCTGTCTCTATCTGCTTCTCTCCCTCTTTTGCCCTCTCTCTCCCTTCTTCTCTCCTCCTTTCTCCCACTCCATTTCCCATTCTCTTCTCTTCCTCTCTCCCTTTCTCCCTTCTTCCTGCTTTACCAGCATTTGTGATAAATTTGTGATATATCTCTCTCTCTCTCTCTCTCTCTCTCTCTCTCTCTCTCTCTCTCTCTCTTCTCTCTCTCTCTCTCTCTCTCTCTCTCTCTCTCTCTCTCTCTCTCTCTCTCTCTCTCCTCTCGCTCTCTTTCTTTCTCTCTCTCTCTCTCTCTCGCTCTTCTCTCTCTCTCTCTCTCTCTCGCTCTCTCTCTCCTCTCGCTCTCTCGCTCTCCTCTCTCTCGCTCTCTCGCTCTCTCGCTCTCTCTCTCT
>NW_020868966.1:645028-662528 GCF_003789085.1 Penaeus vannamei
TCAGTGGACTAAATTAATAAACAAATATGCCGCTTTTTGTAGAGTCTTGTTAGTAATGCTTAATAATTTGTGTATAGGAAAAAGAGCGAAATCTTAATTTGCAGAGCTATGAAATGCAGCCCCATATATCATGTACACCACTAGCTCTAGTCCAGCTTATCCAACAAGTATCAGAGTTGCAACTGGTATTTTGTATTTTCTTAGTGAATAAGGGTAACTGACAGTTGTTAATGTAAGTTCGGTAGATTTGATAAACATGGGCAATCATTATAGGTACATTTAACATAAAAGCTATATATACAAAGGAGTGAGCAACATATGTTATAGAAGTAGTCAAAATATGAGATCAGGGAGTGGCAGGTAGTGGGTCATCACATAAACTCGTTGCAATAAGTTTAGGGAAAGATACTTCCTCAGCAGCGTTTTTCTTTTTTCAATGCCATGATTAGACTCTCTTCAAACATTATTATTTGTTGTGATAGTCATGTGGGCTGAATCTGGCCACAGTATTTTGATGCTGAGTGGTTGAATAGGTGGCTTAGAAGACACAATTGCAACAAATTAGAATATTGCTTGACCATCATTTCGTATTGGCTTGTGAATATTTTCAGCTTTACCTTCAGTTTCTTTTTCTTTCTTTTTAGTTTACTTTGGCAACTTTTAATTGTTTAGGGTAGTAAACAGAGCAAAATTTAGTGTGTAACTGAAAGTTTGTACTTTGTTGGAAAGAAAATTCAGGTATCATCTATCACAGTTCACTTAACAACTTGCAAATAAATTGAAAAATGTATGAATGAAGGCAAATAAATTTAGATTCAATTTCTACGACCAAAATATTGGGATGTGACCAGCAATAATCATTATTTTTATATAAATATTTATAAGAATATATGTGTTACTCCAATATGATTGATTTGTAATCATTCAAGTTTATATATTGTATACTTTCTTTTTTATACATTTTACTTTAGATTTCCCTCAATATATTTCCATGCTTGGTAACAACGGCAACTAAGGAAGGCGTATGGCAAAACAACTTATCTGTGTAATTCACTGTTTGAGAAATATGGATGTTTGAATCCCCCCCTTTTTTTTTCTTTTCTTTCTTTCTTTTTTTTTTCCCCTTTTTTTTATTATCAATAATGATTACTGAAAATCACCAGTGATTGAATTGAATGGTCTGTATTGAAAGACCTTTGCAAATAAGATATGTCATATTTGGAAGGCTCATTTTAAATAAATACCTTACATTTTTATTTTCATCTTAGTTTAATTGTGTCTAATGGTTGCTCTGACATTCAGTTACATAAATACATGGATAGTAGTATATATAAATTAAATCATCTTCAAAATCTGTGTTTTGTTTTTTATATTTTACTCTAAAAGGAGATTTAGAAAAAATGTTGCTCTTAGGATAGGTTTAGTCAGAGACCCAATATCCCCCTATAATTTCCTATTTTTCCAGCTTAAGGAATTTATACTGATTAGTTCTAGGCCAAATGATACAATGTGACAATGATAATGATAAATGAATAAAAAATGAATACATAAAGATAGAATTTAAAAAATAAAAATCTGCAGAAGTTATCAGATGGTAGGCTTACATGGTTTAAACATTATATTGCAGGAACTACTCAATTATTGTGTAAGTTTTGTGAAATGAATGAGAAATTCATATTCTGTTCCCTTAATTTGATACAGGACATTTTTTTTTTTTTTTATCATATGATACATTTCACATATTTACTTATATATGTTTCTCTGTTTTTTGTTGTTGTTAGTCAGAATGTTTGTGCCACAATTTTCTTCTTGTTATTTATTAAACTTTGTGACAAATTTCATTTATTATTTTCTTTGTATTTGATACTTAATTTGTGACTGACTACATATGTTATTTACCTCTTAGTTACTAATTTTTTGCCTAACTGTTATTATCATATTTGTAGGACAGAATGAGCTTTAACACCAACTGGAATGTGGAGGCTTATCACACCTTCTACGAGAGCGAAAGAAAACTGGGTGATTTCATTCTGGCACACAAAGACAGGATCCCTGAAGAACGCTTAATTTGCCTCGCACAGGTCTTTGTCAATGTAGAATTATTAGGTTGTAGGTAAGTTGTTGAATTTTAAAGTAAGCTCTTTCACAATGGTCATATAATTTTCATATTTCTTGTCATACTATTACTGAAGTGAAATTGAAATAGCTTGTTCTTGTTTGTCATTTTGTTCTTTATACACATGGCTCTATTGTTGCCCTCTTCCATATTCAGGTACCCAGAACAGACCATGAAACAGGTTGCAGTTCTTGCAAAGGATGTTGCAAATGGCTACAGAGAAAGAAAAAAGAACAAATTACAACGTACTTTTGTGAAGGCTTCAGATGCAGCAAGTGCTAAAGTGCAAGGTAGCAGAGGCCCACCAAAATAGACAAATTAATTACTGCAAGATAAAATACAGATGGCTTGCAGAAGTTTGTTTCTATAGTCAAGTTATTGCAATTATTCTCGCATTGAAATTTTACAGATAATAGGACTTGTAGGTGAATTTAAATGTACAACAAATATTTGAAATAATTTTACAAGAAAACAGCAAAAATTCTTTTTTTTTTTCTGTGATATTGACAGATTTTTAGGATGCATCAGTAAATATTTCTAACCTTTTCTGTCTTACAAGTTAAGTTATATATTTTCTTTAAACTTCAAAGCTTGTATGTGAACTTGTCAACAGGCATTGTTGATTAGAAGAAATACATTTTCTATCATATTTGTTCTGAATTCACATTTTTGTACATAACCTTTTATAAAATTGATATGAAGACATCTTTTTTATACAATATTTCCCATATGCATTGTATAATTAAAACAAAGATATTGTTCAACTAATTTTAGAGGCTACTTAGACAGTTCCATTGTACAAAGTGGTTAATCTATACTATTTGAACTATTCAGCAAGGTAGTGAATCATCTGCAGAAGGGAAGAAATAAGACAGTAAATTCCTACATTCATCAATTTATTAGCTAATTGAAAATTCCTTTTTTGGCATCTTGATGGTAAATAACATTGTTCATAAGATTTCCAATAAAGTAACATAGGGATGGTTACCTCGTTAGTGGGAGATAGTCATTTCTTATCATCTCTCTTGATAGGGACAAACAATTTTATAGTCAGTCATATATGTGGACGTTTGTTGTCCAAGTGATGTGATATATTTTATTGATGTCCTGGTATTCATGGTTTTGATGACACATGTAAGCTATGTAAAATGTCTGAAATCTCCATTGGTTCTGTTATTATTTGTTTTGTAGGAGATCTAAAATGTATTTTTTTTTTCAAATATTGATACTATTCTGTAATCAAGATGCAATGGTTTGGTTATATTTTATTTAAAAAAAAAAAAAAAGTTATCTTTTAACCCATTATTGAAGGATACATATGCTGTTCACTGTAATTTTACTTTATTAATCATAATTACATACAGATGACTTCATAGGCACTTAATTAGGGAGTCAAATCATGGGCCATACTTAATCTTACCTGTTTGCTTCATTACTTGAAATTTCAGGATAGAAGCCTATTATCTACATAACTATTACTGTTCTTTTAATAGTATTATTTTTTATCAGTATCCCCATTATCACTATAATGATATTAACAATATAAAAGAATAAAATAAATGAAAATAAAACAGGGTAAACAGATTTGATCAGATAGGCCTATTAATTGACTCCTCGGTGATTTGTCTGTGTCGCCATCTATGTGGAAACAAAATCACAGTGGACAAATGCACTCCCAGCATGAAAGGGTTCTTATGAAGAGTTTTTTTCTCCTTTTCATTTTGCAAAGGTGAAAATATTCTCATATTCTAGATTCATTAAGGTTTATATTCTCATGCAATTATGTACTTTAAAAGAAAGGATTTGTGTTTTGCAGTGACTTCATGTGCATGCATGTAAGATTAATTTGGATAATATACAATGATTTGCAATTTTGAGTTTTATCATTTATAGCACAACCAATCCCATGTGTGTTATCACCATTAGGGGTGGACATAGGAAATGAGGACTACCTTGGACCTCAGCCTTCAGCTCAACCATCTTTGCATGGTCTTTTCGTCTTCCCTATTTCTTTCTTCTTCTCTTTTTCAATCTCTTCAGCCCACTTCCTAAGGTTTAAAAGCCATGCTGAAACGATAAAAATACTGGCTTTGTGATAGTCTTGAACAGCCCCGGGGGGAGCCATGAGTATGATATTCCCTTGGTTAATCATCTAAATCTTGCCTCTCATGGGGACCCTAAGGGTAGATTGTTTCTCTTCCCATATATTTCATGCTCACCATTGCCAAGAATGGAGATTTTGTATCCCTGTTCAGGGACTAGCCTCTGTGAATTTGACATCTGTGGCAAAACCTATTCCCGCCCAGCCTCAGTTATCCCATAATACTTGTAACGGCATAGTTTCCATCTCCCCTTATGCCCATTCCTACGGTGTGAGAGCCGTGCTGAATATATGAAAGCTTCGCTTTGTAGCAGTCCTGAACTGTCTCCAGGAGCCACAGACATGGTATTCCCTTGGTTAATAGCCTAGCCTTTACCCTTATGGAAAAGGGTAAACTGTTTCCTCTCCCCCACTTATTTCAGGATCACCTTGGTCAGTAATGACAATTTTCGTAAATCTTTATTAGGGACAATTTAGGTTTGCCCCTTCATCAACTAACCTGTCTAAATTTGAAATCACCAGTTTCCCGACCCCTGCTTCTCCTTTGACCACGGTTCCGATCACTGATACTCCCTCCTCAATCTGCTGTTAACTATCCATTCCGAATCATTCACCCAGTTCATGCGTCAATCATCAAAATATACCCTTTCCTCTTTCCCACCACCCTCCACTCCATCTCATACTACACAGTCTTCTGCAATGTCTACCCCCTCCCCCCTTATTACTATTATTCATCCTTATTGTCCTCCTAGCGCATTCTACTCCACACCCTCTTCCTCCCGCCCCCGTCCTTCTAGTGCTTCCACCTCTGCAAACTTTTGGGTACTCTTTTTTGGGATCGATTCTTTGTGATTCCTCTTACTCTAACAATAACCTTCTCTTCCAACAATGCCTCCGAAAAAAAGGAATGCAAATTTTCCTTTCTCAGTCATTCCAATCGCTCACGCCTTTAAATAGTAACATCTGAGTCTCAAGTTCGTGCACTATCTACTCTGACGAACCTACTCCTGTCAAACCTCTTTTCTTTCTTAATACTTACTGAAACTTTCCGTCTCCCTGACTGATTCCCCTATCTACAACAAGGGCTGGTCAGACTGTGAAAACTACCTGCTTGCTTGCCTCGTTGACTATGATGCAGTGGCAGTGCAATCTATGATGTAGTGGCACTCACCAGTCCCTCTATTCTTATTCTCTCTACATTCAAAGTTTTGCCGATATCCATCCTCCTCCTCCCCAGGTTCCCCCTACCCCCTTCCTCCCACTCTCTCCCAACATACCCCATCCTCTCCATGTACACCATTCCCTCTTCATTCCCTGTCATCCTTACCGCTCCCACTTGGATGCTCACCTGACTCCCTTCTGACGCAACAGTGTCCTTCTCCGGATCCTTCCCCTCCCGAAATTCTTTCTGATACTTCACCAACCTTCCATCTCCTTTATCTTATTCTTCTCCTCCAGCTTCTCCAACACCCATCTCTACCCGTATTACCCAATGATTGTTTCATGATGGTTCCTTTGACAATTTTCCTTAAACAATGTTCCTCCTTCTTGCTCAGACACAGATTCTCACCTTTCATCCAGTCGCCCTACGCCTTTCACATTTTTTTCTTTTACTAATCCTCGCCTTCATGTGCTACCCGCCCCCTTCTATGCCTCTCACTACCATGCTATCCTATAACGCTCTATAACCTTTGACATCTAACACATATTATTCATATCGTTAACACATGTTTACCTGTTTTGCCATACTACTTAACCATAGTGCTATATAATCTTTGATGTCTAGCACATTTATTTCTTTTAACCATTAACCTTTCCATCTCCCGGCTAATTGCCCAGTAAACGAAAAAGATAGGTCAGACTGAAAACGACTTGTCTACCTAGACGATGATGCAGTAATCTCTACACTGCTTCACTATTTACCCCAGAGAACAACATAAGTCCTACATCAATGTTGCCAATAGACATGACCACTCCCATGGAGTTATATTGATGGGGAATCCTACTCTGCCCTACCATATCGACCTCTCTTCTGCCAATATCAGAAATGCTGGTTCCACAACCCGCTGCCTTCAATGTGCCAAACCTGGCCAGTATTTGGAAGAAATTAGGTCGCATAAATTTGAGACAACAGGCATTGGTACACTGACATCAAATACACATAAAATCAAAATCGACAGATTGGTGTTTACGCGGATCGTGAGAACGGACGAATTATGATGGCTCCCAAAGTCATTATTAGCAAAGATGATGTATTAATTAGAAAATAAAAATAAATAAATAAATAAATAAAATATATATATAATATATATATATATATATTATATATATATATATATATATAATATTATATATATATATTTATATATTTATATATATATATATATATATATAGAAATATATATAATATATATTTATATATATTATACCTATATATTATATTATATATATATATATATATATATATATATATAGATAGATAGATAGATAGATAGATGATAGATATATATATATATATGATTATATGATATATAATATATATATATTATATATTATATATATATATTATATACATATATATAGATATATATATATATATATATATATATATATATATATATAATATTATATATATACCTATATATATATATATATATATATATATATATATATATATATATATATATATATATATATATATATATATATATATAATATAAAGATAAAAAAGAAACTTTTGGATGTATGGCATATATACAGTAGAGTAGTCTTGAAGTGTCTAAAGCAGGGGTTCCCATCCTAGGGGCCATGAGATACTTTGTGGGGGGGCATGGAACAAAGTGAAAATTATGACAATTAAACTGGTTTGTTCAATATACAGTACACTCACATGGATACGTTTCACATTTCAATAAACTGGAATCTTTCCATGGAGTGTTCTTGTCCTAAAGCGGTTGGGACCATTTTACTATTCATAACTAGTAGTAACTGAATCTAAAAAGACACTGGTGTTATTGAGATCATTATATATTGGTTGGGAGTCACGGAATAGAAAAGGTTGGGAATCACTGGTCTAGAGTCTAGACCAATGGTTCCCAGCCTTTTTTTAATTCTGTGGCCCCCAACTACTGTATAATAATCTCCAGTATCTTTTCAATTTCAGTTATTAGTTATGAATAGTGTAATAGTGGCAACAGCTATAAGTCAAGAACACTACACGGAAATATTCCAATATTTTGATATGTGAGAGAGATGTAGATACTGTTGGGGAGATAATATTCAGTTTAATTTGACGTCAAATTTTTCATATTGCTCCATGTCCCTGTAAAAGTACCCAATGGCCCCCAGTTTGGATTCGCTGGTCTAGATAGATTTCCGCCATACACATTTGGCAATGAAAACACTGCTTCGGTCGCCCAGTAAGTGAGGCTTTGGAGAGGAGGGTAATTATCTGCGGTCTTGCAGGAAACAATGCGATGTGCATGCTGTCGTACAAATGTCTATCACGGTAGTAGATTGACTGACAATCGTCACCATGGTTGACACATTTTGTTTCTGAGAAAAGAAAATCCGTAAGAGTATTTTCAGGGTACTGTTTCATTGTTTTGTTTCGAATTCTTTATCAATGTGATCTCGTGCTCCAATCCATTCAGGGCGTACGTAGTACGGCAATGTAAACATAGTGCCGCCTTTGCAGAAGACGGGGGTGTACAATGAATGAATGCAGGCAACTGCGCATTGATGTGCTGTAGTTTCAGGTCTGGGGTCACATCAAACTTACCCTCATAATCCCAGGCAATGAGAGAACAAGTTTGCCTTACATTATCCCCCCTAAACCTCCATTTTATTCTTACCAGTGGCAGATGAATGATTGGTATAAAATTATTTAGGCTTTGGGACAACATTGTCATCATCCATCTCGTGAACTGAGTTCAAGCGCCACCTGTAAGTTTTGTAAACTCATTCTGAAATCACCGTTCCACATGTCACATGCCACTTAGCACGTACGACATGCTATCCTTAAGTGGAAACATCCTGAGGTTGACTGTTTGTTTCCATATGATGTATGGAAACATTAACAAATAACAAAACTTTAGTAATTATAAATTTATTGGGTGAAATAACTCTCGTTAGAATCGTAGGGTCGCCAGCGGTAGGGATAACTACATCATTTATTTGAAAAATTCCTTCAAGCAAATATATTCACGAAATGTTGCCATCACAAACTTATTTTAGCGATCTATTACAGTCTTCAGAAAAAAAATATATTTTGAGCCCTAACACCCCCTTAATACTGATAGTAAATGCACACTTCCAGCATCAAAAGTTTGTGGCATTTTTGCTTCTGCCTTTTATCGGTAAAGGTGGAAATACCTCATAGTCTAGATTAGTGGTTCACGACTGGTGGCCCAGTTCAGTCCAGTTTTTTTTTTTTTTTTGGGGGGGGGGGGGAGAGGGCTTCCACATGATGTACCGCAACCTACACCTGTGCGAGAGTGGATTTTCATGCCTGTTGCACATTGGGTCGAAACAAAAAAAATCGACTTTCGGTGGAAAGTGGTATGCGTTGTACATTGTTAAGTACCACTCTTAATAATGAAAATCTTGTCAGTGAAAAGAGAATCCAAAAGTCGAGTTACAAGGAAAAAATAATTATAAAATTTGAAAGGACAATTTTAGTTGTAAACCCTTGCATTATTTAAGTTTTGAATTTGTTTGGTGTTAATTTCACGACAAAAGGATATATGACCATCCATGTTAGGAATTTATGTTTATGCTAACTTCTCGAAATTTAGTTCTGTAGAAATACATATCCTGCCAAAATGTTTGTTGTGTATGCTTATTTTATCCATACTCAAAAACGGAATGGTTCACAAAACTTTAATTGGGCTAGTCCATAGCCTAACATAAACTGACAATCAGTGTTCTAGATTATGTAAGATTCATTATTTCATGCAATTAGGTACTTTAAAAGAAATGATTTATGTTTCGCAGTGGCCTTATACATGTAAGATTTACTTGGATGATCTATATAGGCGTAGAAAAAGGTGGGCGGGACCCAACTGCCCCAACTCCTCAACTCTCGAGGACATTCCCGGTAAACAAACACTGCAATTCCTTAGTTACCCAATTGTTGAGAACGCTGACCCCTTGCAACTGAAAGAGCAGCTACAACTGAGTCTGGAGTTCAAAATGAAATAATCATCATGTCAGGTAATATCTAAAGAAATATGTCATACATTTTAATGCAGTAATTAATGCAGGTTGTCTCTTTAAAACTGCATAAATCCAGGACCCCCGGGTATTTCCGAGGGGAATCTACTTTGCTCTCCACTTTAAAATACCATCCTGCTCCTATGATATACAAAGATTTGCAATTTTGAGTTTTCATTTATACAAGTGTAAGGAACACCTTCCATAGTGACAAAGATAAAAAACCTAGATTCTCTCTCTCTCTCTCTCTCTCTCTCTCTCTCTCTCTCTCTCTCTCTCTCTCTCTCTCTCTCTCTCTCTCTCTCTCTCTCTCTCTCACGCTCTCTTCTCCTCTCTCTCTCTATGTATAAGAAACACCTTCCATAGTGACAAAGATCAGATCCTAGATCTCTCTCTCTCTCTCTCTCTCTCTCTCTCTCTCTCTCTCTCTCTCTCTCTCTCTCTCTCTCTCTCTCTCTCTCTCTCTCTCTCTCTCTCTCTCTACCTCTCTCTCTCTCTCTCTCTCTCTCTCTCCTCTCTCCCTCTCTCTTCTCTCTCTCTCTCTCTCTCTCTCTCTCTCTCTCTCTCTCTCTCTCTCTCTCTCTCTCTCTCTCCTCTCTCTCTCTCTCTCTCTCTCTCTCTCTCTCTCTCTCTCTCTCTCTCTCTCTCTCTCTCTCTCTCTCTTCTCTCTCTCTCTCTCCTACCTCCCTCTTTCTATCTGAGACTCTCTAGTTATATATATATATATATATATATATATATATATATATATATATATATATATATATATATATATGTGTGTGTGTGTGTGTGTGTGTGTGTGTGTGTGTGTGTGTGTGTGTGTGTGTATTTTTTTCTTTCTTTCTTTTCTTTTTTTGTACGTATATGCATGCGTGCGTGTATTCATTAATCTAGTAATACGACTGGACTTTTTTCCTTCCAACCTTCGAATTTCTCTTCTGTATACCAGACCCCCTTTTTACCCAAGCGTTGAATCTCATACCCCATAAATTATCCGACTCGCCTGAGTGAAACCCCGCGAAGGAACCGGCGCGCCAGTCGGGATTCAAAAAGGGCGGGTCGTCGGCGGCGTAAACAACGGCTTCTTGGCGGTGCGAATTGGCGCTCTTGAACGATGAAAACGTAGGTGTTGCAAAATTCCGTTGATTTGATGCCCGATAATGAAGTTTTAGTTCGGTTAAGGGCGTGGAGGAGGGAGTTAAGTTCGTTTAAGAGGGGATGGTTGGTTTGTGGTCGTTATAGGAGGTTCGTTTTGTAGGAATGACGCGTTGAAGGAAGAAGTCCTTCAGAGGTCTAGGTTTCCGGTCATTTTATTTATTTATTTTATTTTTTTTGGCAGGATTTTGGATTTATTTTTTGTGGATTTAAGCCGGTGAATTATGAAAGCTTCGGATGGATACTTGTTTCGAGGTAAACTGCATGAGGTCAATAGAGCGGTAATTCTTAATACATTTCATTTTCAGTATATTGTTACGAAGGGCAGCTAATGTTTGAATTCTATGGAATCGTTTACAAATGAGGTGTTTCTGTACCTATGTTGCTATATTGGTCCCGGTAGCTTGGGAGTTTGACATAGACCAGGAGCATTGTTGATTTGATATTGCAAAGATACCAATGAAAGTGATCAATTTTTCAGAACTCCCAAATTTCCCTTGGAATTTTTTGAGGGACTCCACTCCCTCTATCCCTCCTTGGAGAGTTTGTAGAACCATTGGAGCGCCAACCTTTGGCTGCTGACGTGGCTTTAGCAAGTTGTCTAATTAGTGATTATCGCAGCCTCTTTGGTCAGCGCACTTCCAGGTAATTGTGAACGAGAACAATGTACCCTCCACAGACCATCCCAAAACCTGGGTATCTTGCAAACCCAAACATCCAACCTAACCTTTCCTACCTTGGTTAATCTTGACGGTAGACACACTAAATTAGGGTAAATTGAATACAATAATCTTGTAGAGGACAAAAATTGTAGTCATCGGCACAAGAAATAATCTGCTGACACAAATGGTTGTACCACAATTAAAGGAAAAAGATTGTGGAAAGTGCCACTCTTAGCCTGAGCCTACTCTGTGCTCCTGAGTTTCAACTCTATCTTGCTGAGAATACTAAGGTGGAGACAATGTTTCCCAGGGGGTGTTAGGGAGCAGAGCCCCCCATCAACCCTTCCCTCGGGCAGTGGGCACGCACAGTCATGGCAATTTATATTGATGAATAATTTTTTTGACAAGGAGTTGGAGACTGCCTCTGGTGAGTGCATTCATACTGTTAAGAATTACCCCCCATCCCCTTTATATGCACTTTGTGCTAACTTATAGAAATGGACATTAAGAACTCTGGCTGTGTGGACTAAGTGTCTAAGCGGTGATAGGCAGCCAATATTAAATTTTTTGTCATTTCACGGTAAATATGAGACCATTGCAGCTGTACATATTTTGTTCTTTATTCTTATTTCTTATGCTTTATAAAATGAAAGTTTCCATTTCCTTTTATCTCTGTGTCGCGCACCTTAATTTGTGCCTACTTCTAGCTTGGGTAATTTCACACAATAGTTCCTCATATCGGATTAGAACGATTTTGGTATCAATGTATTCCTCTCATTCTGTAATATCCAAATGTATATAAATTATTGCATGGGACACCCCCCCCCCACACACACACACACACACATTAGCGACAATCATGGCCCTGATAGCAGGGGAAAACATGAAGGGTACCAAGGAAATTGCGGGGTAAAATGTGAATAATATACTCACAATCAGTCACTATACTGTCTAATGCAGGCCCCTGCAACCTCCCCATGGAGAGTCCTAGCACCCCTAGCCCCCACCCAAGAAAACAAAGAATCCTCCACATATTCACGGCAGGAGAGAACATAAGACCGACATGCGGGAGTCTCTCTGATGCTCTGCTGTGAATATGGAGGATTCTTTTTCTTCCATTGCAGGGATTATAAGGCTGTAGATAAAACTACAATTAGGCTACATCAAAGGAAATCTATCAATACAAAATTCAGGTACAATTTCAATTTTACCCAGCCATATGATACAGGATAAAATTTCTCTAACAGAGTGACAAAGTTGAAGACACTTTCACTATGACATTTCTGGTAAATCTTACAGTATAGACACTCATGTTACAAAATTTAGTCAACAGTGTAAGTTGCCATAAGTGGGCTTATCTGAGGTAAGGTTTGATGGGAGGCTTTCCCTGCCAAATATCCACTGACACATTTTATCTTCATCTTTGTAGGCACAGCAAGAGGGCTGAAACTTCAAAGTTCCAAATGGACTTAGGCTTTGGGTTGCCATTTTCTTTTATTTGTAGTATTACCCTTTATGTCTGCAGATTATATCTTGTACTGACTACTGCAACTTTTTGTCTTCTTTAAGAATATCATGTCAAATTTAAAGATTAACCTCATTTCCTTTGCCAGTGAATTAAAAGGATTATGTTATGTAAATTTATGTTACTGCCCAAAAGTAAGTAAAAACTATTGACTGTCATAAACTGGAGAAAATACTGCTCTTGCATGAAATAATCTGCTAGGCAAATAATAATGTCAGCAATGAAGAAAATAGGTTGTAACAAATATTGTTTGGAGACTAAGCCCATGGTGATGGGGGGGGGGGGCAGTTATGGAAATACAGAGATCAGGTGGAGGTCTTGGGTTAATCTTTACAGCATGGATGCACTTAGCTAGGGCAAATAGACCATGTTTGCTGGGGTCATCCATCCCAGTCACAGTAACTTTGATTGTTGAATAAATTTTGTAACGAGTTTGGGACCTAGTCTCTGGTGAGTGTCTCCGTACTGTAAAGAATTACCACAACAAGATTCATGCATGTTATGCTGTGAATAATTGGAACCATAAATAATAATTGCAGGGTTGAATAGCTATATGAAACAAAAAGCTATCATAATTTGTTAGTTTAGGGAAGACGGTGTTCTTTCCTAATACTGTACCAGTTCAGTGTGAAGAAGTTGCAGCTATCTCATGGCCTATGAGGCTTCATCAAAAACTGTCAAGCCTCAATGATTTATATTGTGTTAACAGAGGAATTAGTCTGCTCCCTTGTATGATGAGAAATCACAAGCTGTCTTGCCAGATTATAAAATTTGATCTAATAATACAATTTGGTAGTTGTTCAGGTTCATGAAAATGCAGAAAATTAAGCCTTGCTTTATAACAGAACTAAGATTAAACACTCCAGAAGTAAAAAATAACAGGGCTTAAAACAAAACATTTATCACTTTAGGCCATGTAGCCCGACATCTCTCAGTTTGTTTCCCTCTGCAGTCTGGTCTAATATTGCTGTAGATTATCAATTGGCAATCATATTATTGATGTGAATGGCTATATTAAATATTGTGCTCTGTTGCAGATATGCAAGATGGTGACCACAAAACAAGCCTTTGCTGATTGCCAGCGTACAGCTGCATCTCACCCAAAACTGGTGAAACATTTGACAAGAACTTACTTGAAGGTAGGCTGAGGCAATATGTGTAGCTTTTATTGATGTACCTATGTTTTTAGTTTGTGCATGAATATTCATCCAAAGTTATTTGATAATCACAACAAATCGTAGATGAACAGTTCAGTCTGTCATGTTCTCCAACTACAATAATGGCCAAATTTTCATAAGGACGAGAAAGTCAGATGAGAGGACTGGCATATTTGATCTTTTGTATTTTAAGAAATTAAGTTTACCATAGAAAAGGATTCTTTTTTTATGATATGCCAAGAAAATACTAAGATTAGAATAGTTAACCCATCAGCGACAGGTAAAAATTTTGTCAAGTTTACGTATGCACCGGCTTGTTAGCGCGCACTGGCAGTTTCCCCTGTTTGCGCCCGGCTCGATCGGTAGTTTGCGAGCGACATGTAGCACCTAAAAGCTTTTATTTTTCTAAAATTTATAAGAATATTAAAATTTTGAAGGTTTACCTTCACTTTAGGTGCCATTGCCTAAAATCTTTACCATATAAATGAAGCCGCTACTAGTGGAGAAAAACAACCTCCGTCCAACGAGCCAGTAGCGCGGGAATGGGCATGGCATGATGCCCCCGGCGTTTGGTCCACAACAGCCATGGCATGTACGTACGTGACACCTGGCGCCAATGGGTTAAGAATAATCACCTGTTGCAGGATGTGATAAAATCTTTTGTCTTTTTCATTTTTCAGAGTGACTTTGAGAATTTTCTTTCTGAATTTACTTGTCTATTGAAGAAATCTCTTATACATGGAGATAAGCAGCCAGCTGTGGAAAGGACATTGAACTTTGTTGCTAAATTTGCAACAAGTAAAAAATCTGAAACTGAAGAAAATGGGAAAGAAGAGAAAGCAAAAGATGACGAGGAGGAAGAGGAAGAGCCAGAGGAAGCAGATCCTTTCCTTGTAAAATTGATCCAATTTCTACTAAATGTAAGGATAGCCTAAGTTGACCATTGTAATTGATATTGAATATCTAGATTGCTTTTATCTTAATTTCTTATTAAATTGCATGAATGGCCTTTTAGCACAGGAAATTTCTTGGAAATAAATGTCTATATGGAATAGTAAGTATTTTTAAATAGATTATGTATTATTTAGTTAGTAATTGATTGCAATTCTTCAACCCATAAAGAATCATGAGGCCAATAGCCAAGCTGTGCGCTTCAGAGTTTGTCAGCTGATCAACAAGATCCTTAACCACATGGGTGAGGAGGCAGTCATAGATGATGAACTCTACAGCAATATCTATGACACAATGTTGCACAGATTGCAAGACAAAATACCAAGTGTGCGAGTCCAGGCAGTGTTGGCCTTGGCCCGTCTCCAGGATCCACGTAACAAGGAATGCCCTGTAATCAAAGGTTTGTTACCTCCTGTGTTATTTGGGATAGTTGTTGAAGGAGATTTTTTATTCTGGACAATTTTTATTACTATTTTTTCTTTTCTTTTTATTTCTTTCTTTACTTTTCATGTTCATGTAATTTCACTCTTGTATTCCATTATTTTATAGATAGCTTGATAAGTAAACAGTTGTTAGTGAACTGAAGGACTCCAGCAAGTACCAGAAGCTACTATTTATTTGTTTGCAGTCTGAATATATACTAATGAATATGTCAGGATGAGATATGGAAAAGAAATGTGAACTTGGCTGTTGACTTTTAGAGTAATTGGTAGAATCTTTAAAATATGGAGACTTAACCCATTGGATTCAGTTGCTTCATAGAAATTACATGGCCCAAAATACAGGCATTAGGCTTATGTGAGTGGTTGCTCTAATTGGTGCATGTCCTGTAGGCCAGACACATACAAACACTCGTGTACAGTAACAAAAATCTGTACCTCCCCTTGCAATGTTGTTTCCTCTTTTTTTATGCATAAGTGTTTTGAGCTTTTTGACCATTTTCCAATGTCATTATTTGTCTTTTGCTTTATCCAGATGGTAATAGACTGTTCCCTTGCACATACTCCATATCATCTCTATAGGTACTCCATAACTCATTGTAAGAATAATAACAAGAGTAACCTGCATTGCTGAGCATGGAAATAGCAGTGTCCCTGGAGCTGGCACTCTTCCAGTCATGGCACACAGACACTACATTCCATACTCATTTATCAATGGAAATAATGCAAAGGCCCCTTTTTAAACACCAAATGATTCTAATCATCCTCCAAGAGCTGGTGGTGGTGAGGAGACACCCTAGCTTTCAGCTGAAATGTTGCGACAGCAAGTTCTTGTTACCTTGGCACACAGCCAGATTTTCCCATGATGGCAAGCTCACCTTGCCCGGCCGTCAAGCCAAATTTATTTTTTCATGACATTATTGTCACATCATCCAGGTTGTAGGGGGGGTAATATGTGTTTCTTCTTCAGCATATCGTTACCACCTGTCAATGGACCCAAACAGTGATGTTCGACGGGCAGTTTTGACGAGCATAGCCATCACTTTCCAGACCCTCCCTGATATTCTAGAGCGTACTCGTGATGTACGAGATCTCGTTCGTCGACAGGTAATGACAGTCCCTTAAAGATAGGCTTACCCCATTTTTAAATCAATTCATGTCATGCAATGATTGATTATACATAGTCATACCATGTTTTAAAAAATCAAATCGTAGAAACTTGTATTCAGTTCTTTCATGAAGATTTTTTAACTTTCAGGCTTTTGAAGTGATATCCCGAAAGGTGCACTTGAAGTCATTGACAATTGCTCAGCGAGTGCGGCTCATTGCCGAAGGACTGACTGATCGTAGTGACGTAGTCCGAGGAGCAGTGGAGAAAAATCTGATCCAGTCATGGCTGCGCATGGTCAATGGAAATGTACTGGATCTGCTTTCTTGTCTTGATGTTGAGACTGCTGTCAAAGAAGCTGAGCTAGCTCTCCAGTCCATGTTTCGTGATGTCCCTTATGCTGACCTCATTGAAAACTTAGGTCTCAATAAGGAAACTAGGACCTTAGAATCAGGGGAATTAAGGCCTGAATCAGCACTATACTGGCGATGTCTCGCAGAGTATTTGAGGTTTGTGGGTGCAAATCTGTACATTAAGTATCCATTCTTCTTTTCATATTTTCCTTTTGTACAACTCTTAGTTATATTTCATGTTTTCTGATGTATGATATTCCATTTAGACTAAAGTCTAATGTAAATCCATTATCACAATCTCCAGAAAGGAAGGTGCTGAAGAAGCTCTGGAACTATTGCTTCCAGAATTGACACACTTTTGCTCTTATGTAAACAACTTTGTTATGGTTGAAGTAATGGATGATGGTGACACTCAAGAAACGCTTGTCAGATGCATGGAGAGGGAGTTCATCACAACTCAGCTTGTTTCCATTATCATGCTCTATGATTTAAGTGATGAGGTAAGACATTTGTCTAAAAGCAAAGACCCTCTTCTTGAAAAACTTATTAATGCATGATATATAGGTAATAAGGCCTGAGAGAAGTTTCATTGCAAAGGTTAAAGTAGATGTGATTGTTGTATTGGAAAATTAGATTAGATTAGTCTAAGGATCAGTACTCCTCATTAGGTTGGGCGTCGAACATTGGACCAGCTTGTGAGGAGGTTGTTGGTGTCAGA
>NW_020868966.1:675028-677528 GCF_003789085.1 Penaeus vannamei
CATATACGTACGCAAGTGCGTATATATAGACCAAAAGGAAGGCCAAACATTGCTTTCTTTTGTTTTTATTTCATTCAGATCGGATAAGTGATTAATGAACAGCATAATAAAAAATATGTTAAACAATGTCGAAAAAATCCCCAACCAACGCCGCCATCCGGCCTACTAAATGCTGTAGTTAGCCCTGTGATCACACGCGCACATGTCACAACTTGTTGGCCATGCTTCCAGTGGTCCTCTACTCTTCATATCACACTCCAACTAATAGCATGCACTCACGTGCACGTGGGCGCGCACACATGCGCGTGCACTCATTCATTCAAACGCACGCACTCATACTCGCGCGAGCAATCATAGTTGCACACACATAAGAACACACATACAGAAGTGCACATACACAGACACACACACATGTGCACGTGTGTGTGCTGTATGATTACCTCGGCACAAGTCTGAACTCGCACTCCTGTCTTCAGCCGTAATTCATATTCTCCATCACCCTCCAGCAAATACGCGCATGCTCATAAACACAAACACACGTGTACACACGTACACACTAACGCGCACTCACACTTATACACATGTCGAAATAAACAACTGATTTTAGGTTAATGACCTTGAAAGTGTTTATAAAGTTATTGTTCATTTTCCATAGTTTTCGTTTGATTATATTATGCGCATATAGTCCAAAAGGAAGCCCAGACGTTGCTCTTTCTAATGGTCTTTATTTCATTCAGATCGGATAAAGGGTTAGTGAGCAGCATCAAAAAATGTAAAATGGAGTGGCAATGACGTCATCCCGCCGCGACGCCATGCGGCCCTTTAAATGCTATGGTTACCCCTGCGATCACGCGCATGCAAGTTTGAATTTGTTCGCCTGCCTTCAGCCGTCCTCTACACTTCACCTCATACTCTATCAAACAGGCACGCGCACATATACGCACGCATGCACACACATAAGGGCACACACCTATACGCAAAAGTGCATGTGGGCGCGCTTATGCACACACCTATACGCAAAAGTGCATGTGGGCGCGCACATGCACACACCTATACGCAAAAGTGCATGTGGGCGCGCACATGCACACACATAAGGGCACACACCTATACGCAAAAGTGCATGTGGGCGTACTCTCATACACTTTTGCACGAGCTCACACACAAACTTACACACACGCTCACGCCTGCACATAATTGCTGATTTGATATGAAGACATGGTAATCGATAGCTAAACAATATTATACAACCCTGAGGTTTCAATGCAGTACATGTTTTGCATGTAGGCCTACTCAAACAATCATGTACGCCTACTAAAGCAAACTAAAAAAAAAAAAATAATAATAATAATAATAATGATAATAATTTCATCATAAATTATATTGTATCATTCATGAATTGACATGAGGCGTAACAATCATTATATGAACTGCTATCAACATGTAATTACTCTTATCATAAGCCGGACTAATGGTCGGAACGAGTTTAAAGGCCATTTACCTCAAATGAGCGAAAATGCACTTGCAACCCATGTTGCTTCTGCCCTTGTTACACCAAGAAATAGTTCGAGATGGAGTCTAACAATCGAAGGGCAGTTTCCTCAGACATGTAACAATACGTTAGGACCAAAAACAATATTCAAGTACCCCGACCCCTCTATGGCCAGGGACGGTCCGCTTAATGTAGAGTAGAGTTTGTTGATCCTGTAACTACATAGCACACACTTGATTTTTACACTTAATGCTTTATTACTAGTTGCTTTGATGATAATGATTACAATATTTTTGTTCCAAGATGATGGACAGTGAGAATGTGGAAGTTAGAACAACAGCAGCTGAAGGACTTTGCAAGCTGTTGCTGGCATGCAGGATCACTTCATCAAAGTTGCTCTCTCACTTGGTTCTCATGTGGTATAACCCCATCACAGGTAAAGAAGTTTATATATATGTATATTTCTTCTTTGCTTTCTTTCAGATAAATGCACTGCATTGATTAAATTGTTTGTATAGTTTTATTCCTGAGCTTTTAAAGTCTTGCAGTTCATATTTAGGTTTAGATATGTACTAAAACCAATAAAGATTTTTTTCTTATGATAACTGGAAAAAGAATGGTAATGTTTGGGATGCTAGAATAAGACTTTTGTTGTTGTTGTTGTTGATCAGAAAGAAATCATAAGAAAGAAATGTACACAATGGAGGGGTGTTTATTGATATATCAAGGGAGTAGACAGAGCCTCTGTTACACTTTGTTATTCAAGTATTTTGGTCCCAGTGAACTGAAAATAATAGATTTGTGTATCTAATATGAAATTTTTTGTCTTTCTTGCAGAGGATGATAGCCTATTACGACATATGTTGGGTGTTTTCTTCCCTCTCTATGCTTCATATGGAGGCAGTAACCAGGAGAGCCTCTGTGCTGCAGTGCTTCCCACCCTTCAGACACTTTTCAATGCGCCAACTCGCTCTCCACTTGCTGATGTTGATGTGGAGGATGTTGCCAATT
>NW_020868966.1:685028-690028 GCF_003789085.1 Penaeus vannamei
AGATAAATCGTAGTTTATATTATCATAAGTAATCCTTAGATGACTATGAATTTACTTCAAAAGTCTTTTTAGGTTTCAAAAGTTACTAGTACAACAAGAAATTCCCTATTTTGCCATATATAAGATTCAGCAAAAATATATTCTTTGTTTTCAGTATTTGGCTGTACATTCCGATGGTATTTCCATTGATAATGAAAAATAACGATAATAAGATAAAATAATTACCCTCTGGGATGGCATATATGTTCATACCATGCCCACTATGAGTTTAGTTTATTAATTTTCTTTACACATAGTTTTCTCTATAAGTACTAAGACACCAATGAACCAGTTATGAGTACTATCTCACCTGAGATATTTCCTGTCATTTTATGTTGATGTTGGTAATGTCAATGACTCTACAATGTCTGTGATAATAGCAGCATCAATTTTGATAGCGCTAGTTTTTCCCGAAAACTTAATTAAAGAAAGGTGAAATCAGAGTAGGTCTCAAGGTCTACTAATTGACTCCTTTGTAAGTTAATATGGGGGGAAAATCACCTTCACTTATCTTCACACAAGGAGATGGGTAATTTTTTGTTGTTGTTGTTGATAGAAAGCTTATGCACAGCATTACAAAACTGAATACCTATATCACTGAAATGGCTTGTACCACTGTAACTATATGACACACATTGAAGTTGACATGTTTCTGCAATTATTCCTCTGACTTTTATTGCTAGCATGGTAACCTTTTTCTTATGAAGGTATCAGATTTTTGTTTAGGTCCTCATTATGATCATGCAGTGAATACCAGATTGTTATTTCTATTGTAGCTCTTCCCATAAAAGAGCAAAAGTATGAAGACTGTAAAATGTCAGTTAAGTGGTGGATGATTTTCATAGTCACAGGAACTTTGAAATTGTGACTAGATTAGCACTCACCATTTAACTGGCAGTAAGGCCTACATATACTTCAGAGGCTCTGCAGTGTTTGGATGTTAAGTGGTTATAACATATAACATAATTGATATTATTATTTACTATTATTAACCCATTAGATCTAGGCGATGTGACTATCATGTCATGAAAAAATCTGGCCCAAGGCTGAGTGATGTACTATTATGGAATATCATGTAAATTTTTTGCTAAGGGCCGAGTTACAGGAATTTGCTGTCTTGAAAATTTTGCCAGAATGACAGTAATGACTGGTTGTGAGTGCATAAAGCCCTTGATGATCATTATGAAGGGGAATGTAGGATCCATGAGGCAATTTCCATGCTCAGGATCTTTTTCTTGCCAGCAGGTACTTGTGTTGCATTGTGTTACAGGAAATTGAATAATATGAAACTAAAAATAACAAGTAACAAAATGTTACTTATTACTATTATTGTTATTGTATAGAGTTGTAGAGTACCTACAGTAGAGAGATGATATGGAAACTGGAAGAAATGCAGTTTATCACCATCTTGATACAGCATATCAAGTGCACAAATATAGAGCTTGGAAAATGGCTAAAAAGCCAAAAATTCTTATGTAGAGAAAGAGAATAATAATGCTAAGGGATAGCCAAGGAGCCATGACACCAAACATGAGTGTTCATGTAGGCTGGACCTACAAGCCACACACCTAAGAGAGTCACCAGTCAAGTAAGCCTAATGCCTGGATTTTAGGCCATGAGTTGGCAGTGAGGCAACCAGATCCAATTGGTTTAATAAGCAATATTATTATTATTTTGATATTACTAATTATAACACAAATTTATACTATTTTTCTTTATTTTAAAGAACATTTACAAGTGAGAAGAAGGAAAAAGATGGCTCCAGTTCCGATTTGTTTGATTCGTCAGATGGCACTCCAAAACTACCTACTCGTCGAGGCAGAGCTCCAGGAAGTCCAGATTTAGGAAAAGCTGCCAAGATTGCAAGATCATCTGTGTAGGTTGAGTTTGTTTGTGGTTTGAGGGACAGGCACCAGTTGGTTTTTACATATTTATTTGGCCAAGGAGAACACTCATTTTAGCATTTGTTTATAGTGTATACAGGAAGCACTTGTTATAATGTTTACTGAAAAGAGTGAATGATTTGCTATGTAAATTTATTCTTTTTATATACTTGAAATTGGTATGTATCAAAACCGTAGATTCTATATCCTTTTGCGAAATATATATGGCATGAACAGTTGTATGAAAGTAAATGTGTTTAGTAATCTTGTAACACTGTAAAATGTGTGCTAATTGCAATAATATGAAGCATTATGAACTTGAGTCCTTTTATGCCATTTTTATCTATTAGCTTTATTTTCTTTCAGTTCCATGTCCAGTGAAATAGTTGTTCACTGCTTCCTCTATTTTATGATTTTCACATGTATGAATATTAACTATCTAAGCAAAAGTTATTTATTTTTTGTTGTTATTATTGTTATTATTATTATTATTATTATTATTATTATTATTATTATTATTATTACTTTAGATCCTCTAGAGGAACTGATGATGATGACACACCACCAAGATCAGGCAAAAGGCAAAGCAGAAAGAAGGAAGTGTCACCTGTCACAGATACCTCTCCAGCATTGAAAGGGCGAAGACGAAACAAGAAAGAAATCACTACCACAGGAGAGTCAAGTGAAGATGAAACCACTTTACCTGCCAAAGTTCCACGTACCACCAGGTAGGCTTTCCTTCTGTAAATACTAATAACTGGGGGGAAGGATCTAAGTCTCTTTCTAGAAGAATCAGATAGGAGTATAGGTTTGTATTTAATTTTTAGGTGCATATGAATTTGTATGATATTGTAAAAAACTTTTAGTATATATATATATATTATTATATATATATATATATATATATATATATATTATATATATATATATATATATATATATATATATATAATATATATATTATATATATATATATATATATATATATATATATTATATACATACATACATAATTTTAATTTTGTTGTAAGTGCTGATGATTTTTAAACATTGTAGGACCCCAAGTAACAAAGATAGCAAGGAAGAGAACCTCTCCAGTGGAAGAGTTACTCGTAACAGAACTTCAGCAACTCCTTCCGAAGACACTAGCAAACTAGCTTCAGCTAGCAGAGGCAGACCGTCAACATCCTCAATAACTGTAGTACCTGAATCTGACTCATCAGCATCCAGTGGAAGAGCTGCAAAACAAAAGGAGGTAGAAGACTCTCAACTGAAAGTCACTCCTGGCAACAGAAAGACCAGACCTGAGTCCATTGTCAGTGAGACTCGCTCTGGTCGAAGAGGCAGGGGTTCAGCAGCACAAAAGGACTCACAAGCTGGTGCAAGTGAATCAACACAATCCTCCACAATGTCTCGCTCAACAAGGAGTGCATCACAAGTGTCCGCCACCAGTGAAGATACCACACCAGTGCGCAGGTCAAGCAGATCTGCTGTACTGTACTCCCAAAGGTAAGCAAATTACTTGAAAAGCTTTACAGTTAAACAAAAGGGATTATTTTTTAAGATACCTCAAAAAAAAAAAAGATGAAAAAGTAGAGCTAGAAAAAGATTAAACACTACTCCTTTGTATATATATCAAATGCTATGCAATTGTTTTAGTTTCTGTAGTTCATAATTTACTATTCACTAATTTGCATAAAAGTCTTAAATCAGTATTCATTTGATACAGAGCAAAATAAGACTGTAGGATGTAGGTTTTGTCAATGAGGCCTCAGAACTATGTGAGTATGTTCCAACCAAGTTAACAGTAGAGAGTACTAGAAATGTAGCCATTGGCATTTCCTGCTGTAGTATAATAGAGTAAGGGAGGGGGGGAGCTCTTGCACTCTCTTATTCAGGTATTATGTCAGCAATTGTAACATATCCCTTTTGGGATATGTGTGATTGAACTAATATGAATCAAACATGCTTATCATACCCTGTCACTTGGCTAAGCTTATCTTAGGGCCCACATTGACAAATTTGTAGCAATTATACAAGTTGTGTGGTACATAGCCATCAATACCAAATGTTTAGTATTATTGATGATTTTGAATTTAATATTGTTTTCATCAGTACCGACTCAGAAGCTGAGAGGACCTCAACCCCAAGGAGATCATCACGTTCTTCAGCTACCAAGGAAGTGAATAATAAGAAAAAATAGGAATTTATTGTGTGTAATATATATATGTACAAATTATTTCAAGAAAGAGTAAACTATTATCTTTTGGTTGTTAGAATTAATCCACAGAATAGATGTACTGTGTCTAAATTTCACTTTTTGGATACTTGGCTTTTGCTTTTCTGTAAGGAAATAATTATGATTTTATATTTGTGTTAATTTGTGTGGTAAAAATAAACATTATCTTGCAAAAATATTAATAGATTTATGCTTTCCTTTATTTTAATGGAACAGGAATTTATAAAGTAAATGGAATGTATTTTAGAATCATAGGTACATAAGTAGGAACATGTTATTTCTGTATTGAATTTTGGTATGGAGTAGCTTTTATCAGGATTTTAAAATTATTTTCATTTCATTTTATTTTATTTCTTCTGTAATTTATTTAGAGATCAGAAAATGGTGTAACCAATTTCTGTTTATTGAATTATCCGGTACATTTATTTTGTATAATGAACCCCAAAAATGTAAAGAGTATTTAAGTCAGATGTAGGTCCTTGAAAAACTATTTGCTTGGTTCCTAATGCATACATAACAGCTAACATATTCAATTTATTATATTTTGAATTACTGAAACCAAAACATATTTCTTTTACATTATATTAATAAAGAAAAATTATGAATCTTTGTTTATTTTTACACACCAAACCTACAACCCATCGCCCACCCCAGTCCAATGCCCATTCTTGTTGTAGGGGGGCTTAGATGGAGACTGAGGTCTGATGTTGGGGATCTCCCCTACAATTGGGCCTCAGGCCCATTGTGGAGGTTACCGTAATGTGTTTTATAGGGGCTGCTCTACTTAAATGTTTGACTCTGAGGTAGCAGTCCTCAGATTCAAACTTTGTAAAGTGAGG
>NW_020868966.1:707528-715028 GCF_003789085.1 Penaeus vannamei
ATAAGCTCATCCATATTGCGTTTACCCTTTATTATACACAGTAATCCCTCCTCCATGGTCATACATTACATTCACCCAGGCGTCTCCCTTACCCAGGGCCGGCCTGCCCGGCTCCCTACCAAAGGCTTCCCGGCCTGGAAGATCTGGGCTGCCTGCGGGAAGACAACTCCCCGAAGAGCTGGAGTGATGCCAGGGCGTCCTGTGTGGCGCTGGGCGGGGATCTCGCTGTCATGAGGACGTCGCAGGACTTCTTCCGTCTCCGGAGTTACTATGCTGCTCAGAGTGCGGGTTAGTTTGCCGGAATCAGTTGGTGTGCTTGTGATAGGATCTTAAAATATCTTCTCTACATCAAAAATAGTTTCAGCGTCTTTTCTATAATGGGTAAATCACTTTCTGACAGATATAATATATATACTCCATGGGATGTGTAAGAAGGAACAAAGCTGTGACAAATTTAGAAAAAAAGTACTTAAGGTAAGAAATTGAGACATCAATGATACATAACGGCAGTAACCGGGGATCCAACTGTGGTGACAGCAACATGGGTAAACTGAAACTTATCGGGACTAGAAAACGTTCAGAGGCTTCAGATATTTGGCATTAAGCTTTAACATTAGTTTTCCTTCATTAACCCTAATATACTTCAAACACCTACATATCAACCAATCTTTGCTCATGAAGTTTAATCACAATCCGTCAGTATTTTTTTCGTATTCCCGTGACAAAGGCGGAGGTTAGAAGATAATTTCATGATTGACTATAAAAAGGAGATAGCCATTAGCGTTCATAAGCAATTAGTCACCTCGGAAAGATGCTTTAAGATCTACAAGGTGGAGCACAAATTGCCATAGAGATATTTTGCAAACATCAGGACACATCGTCAAAGTGTCAAGCTAAAATAACATTTTTATTAACCTATTACTTGTACAGTCGTGGTCAAAAATTTGTGTCGAGCATGTTTCGAATGCCGTTTCGAACCGCTTAATACCACACCTTTTTTATAGGTAAGACAGATTCGAAACTTCGTTAAAGGACTTTTTGTCCGCCACTGAACCTCACCATATATCATCCTTGCCATTTAACATAATTTACCAATGCTAACTAGGATCACCTTTCCCTCTCTGTCCGCAGTGACTGGGCTCTGGGTTGGCGTATACTCGGAGATGTGGCTCAATGGAAGAACTCCTGAACCGGGCGAATGGTTCGACGGAGAACCCAATGGATCAGGGCCTTGTGTGGACATGAGACTCAGTAGCTTCATCGGAACACTTTACAATTTTTATCTCTCTGACAACATATGCTCAAATGTGCACGGTTTCCTTTGCCAGCTGCTGTAAGTTAATTGAGAAAGGATGTTCCGAATTCATCGGGCAAGATGTTAGGTAATTTTCCCGAGCACAGATTTGTCTGCGTTTTGCTTCTTTTTTATTTTAAGCTCTAGTAAGTTTCAGTAAATGACTGATGTGAGGCACTTTCTTCTTTGTTGCAGTGGAAATGTCATTAAGAATTAAAGACACCTAAACCATTATCTGCCGATGTACATAATTACCTCCGCCGAGGTTATGCTTTTGCTAGCGTTGGTTAGTTTGTTACTTTGTTTTTTAGTTTGAAGGATAACTCAAAAAGCTGTGATTTTTTGTTTTTAATATACCAGAGGTGTGCCTTAGCCCAACTTCGATGCCATTGAATATTAGTGGTGATCTGGTTCATGATCCGGATACAGGAACTTTTTAATGATTGCATGTTAATTATTATTATCATCATTACCTATATCACCGCCGCCAAGGAGGTTATGTTTACGGACGTCACCGATGTCCTTGAAAAAGATTAGATTTTAATATAATTCTTCTAGTGTGAATATTTTTATTGCATCAGTGATCCTATTGCCTTGGCGGAGGTATGCGCTCTATGAGTGCTTCTAGTTAAAAAAGAAGTATATATTTACTCAAAATTCATGTGTCACATTTTTTTACTTCCTGTTACGAAAATCGCATAACGAAACAAAATAATTCATACCTAGTATGAAATATTTCCCTTTCCTAACAGATGAATAACGTTTTATACCGAAAATAACCGAACAATATTTGATTTGTTAACATATTTTTGTGACGTTAAAATCTGATGGGAAACATCTAAATTTGCAAATGATTTCATATCCCCTTTAGATGCTTATGGTCACGTACACAATAACTTATAAGGATGCTTATGTACTACTTATCAGTAAACTTTATATAACTCACAGGGTAATTGACCATATCCATATATAGAACTATGACGCATCTAAAAGTAATGCGTCATAATTTAAAAGGTAGTAAAAATGATAGCAACTATGATTATAAGAATAAGAAGAATGATTGCAACAGCTGTAGTAATGATGATGGTGCTAATGGTATTAATGACAATGATAATACTAATGATAATCATAGTGATAGTAATAATCATCACCATCATCATCATCATTGTGAGGATAATAATGATAACGACATTATTGATGATTTTGATAAAATTATATAGATGGTTGCAATAAGAATGGTGATAGTGGTGATAATATTGACAACAATGATAATAGTAATAATAATGATAATAATAGTAATAATAACAATAATAATGATAATAGTAATAATGATAATAATTGATGGTAACAATATTGATGATACTAATATTAGTGATAATAATAATGATAACAGTAACTATGATAATGATAAATTATAATAATGATAAGAAAAATTATAATGATATTAGTAACAATGATGGTCAGGATAATGATAACGACAATAATAATAACAATGATAATGATGATGATAGAGATGATAATGATAATGATAATTATCATAGTAATAAAATAATGTAGAAAATGACAATGACAATTATTATGGTAATAGTGATAATTATTATAGTAATGTTAAAGGTAATATAGTAATGAAAATGATAATAAATGCGATGATAATATTAATATTATGATAATAGTAATAATAATGATAATGATCGTGATGATAATAGTAATGGTAATGATTATAACAGTAACCACAATGACGATAATAATAATAGTTACAACAGTAAAGGGAATGATAGCAGTAGTAATAAGAATAAGGATAATGATAATGGCAGTAGTAGTATATCAGCTATAACAACAACAAAACAAGCAACGATGATGCCAACAAAGATAATACTTATGATAACGAAGATGAAAACAATAGCAGTGATACTAATAATAAGTGATAACAATAGAAAAAAAGACCTAATCAGTTGACAAAAAGACCAAAGAAAATGTTGATTGCCACAGCCGATAAGAAAGGAAAAAAGAGTTAAATGCCAATCTAGTATGGTAGAAGGTCATCCAAAGAACCCCTGGATGTTGGGAGAAATCTTACAAAAACTAGGTCTATCTAGTTTGATCAGGAAAATCTGTTGGCTGTTGAAATTTTCTTTTTTGGTTGGGAGGGGGGGGGGTCGTCCAGGATGGTTGGTGAATAATTGAAGGCAATCGAATAAGTGGCGATAATATGATGACAAGAACTATCTCTACAACAATAAATACTACTATTACTACTACTGCTACTACTACAACAACTGTTACTATTGCTATTACTACCACTACGTTGACTATTGCTACAATTGCAATAATAACAACTACTACTGCTGCTGCTACTACAACTACTACTATTACTATAACTTCTACTACTATTATTATTGTTAGTACAACAACTACTACTACTATTACAACTACTACCACTGCAAACACAACACTACTACTATTGTTACTACTACCACAACTACTACTACTACTATTACTACTACTACTACAACCACTAGTATTATTATTACTACTACTATTACAACTACTACCACTACAAACACTACTACTATTACTACTACTACTACAACTACTACTACTGCTATTACAACTACTACTAGTTATTAAAATTGCTACTACAACTACTACTACTACCACTACAACTACTACCACTTACTACTACTACTACTGTTACTAAAATTACTACTACTGTTATTACTACTACTACTACTACTAATATTGCTACTACTGCTGATGTTGATACTAAAGCTAGTAATGATAATTTTGATGATTATGATATTAATAATGATGATAATAATAATAATAATAATGATGTTAATAATGATGATAATACTAATGATAATAATAATGATAATGATAATGATAACAGTAACAATTAACAATAATATGATATGATAATAATGGTGATGATGATAATGATAACTAATATAATGATGAAAATTATATAATAATGATAAAATAATGATGATAATGATAATAGTGATAATAATAAGAGTAAGAACAGAAATTATGATAACGATAATGATAGTATTAATAAAAGTAATAATGACAATAATGATAAAAATGATGATAATGACAGTAATGGTATCAGTAATGACAGTAATAATAATAGTAATGAAGATAATAATGATGATAATAGTAATTAAAACAACAGCAAAATCAATGATGATGATAATGATAATAATGATGATAATAATGATAATGATAATGATAATAATAATAATAGTAATAATAATAGTGATAATGATAATGATGATGGTGATAATGATAATGATACCAATAATAGTGATAATGATAATAACAATGATAATAATATAATGATAATAATAGTAATAATAATAGTGATAATGATAATAATGATGAGGATAATGATAGTAATAATAATGATACTGAAAACAATCAGTCAAATATTAATAAAATGATAAAAACAACAATGATAATGATATTGGTAATGATGACCACAGCAATGATGATTATAATAAAAATAATAATGATAATAATAATGATAATAGTAACAATAATGATACTACTACTACTACCAGTGATAATTGAGATGATTATATCACAAATATCATAATGATAAAGATGAAGATAGTATTGCTAATGAAAATAAATATGATGATACTGGTAATAATGCTGGTCAAAATAATGATAATCATCATGAAATAATAATGATTATGATAATAATAATATTGAAAAGAATAGATGACAGTGATAGTAATAATAGCGTCAATGATAATGCTAACAACTACAACAACAATGATAGTGATAATAACAACAATAATGAAAATGATAATAATAATGATAATGATGATAGCAATAACAATAACAACAATAATGCTAACGTTAATGATGATGATAATGGCGATAAAAATAAAGATAAAGATGATAAAAATATTAGTAATAATAATGATAATATGAAATACAACAATAATGGTAATGATAATGAGAATAATAATAATGATAATAATGATAATAATAATGATGATAATGACGATGATAAGGATAATAACAAAATGGTGCTGATGATAGTAATTAGAGTAATGATAACACTGTTCATAATGATAATAATGATAACAATGATGATAATAATGATGATGCTAATGATATTAATAATAGTAAAAATGATTATAATGATAGTAATGATAAATATAATACTAATTATCATTTTAATGATAATAATGATGATGATGATGATGATGATGATGATAATGATAATAATGATTATAATTATATTGATACTGATGATGATGATGATGACGATAATAATTTAAAAAGATAATAATAACAGTGAAGATAATGATAGTCATTATAATAATTACTATGCTAATAATGCCAATGCTGAGTAGTAATGATAATGGTGATGATAATAATGATAATAATAATAATGATGATAGAAATTATAACAATAATGACAGTAATAATCATAATGTTAATGATAATGACGATAATAGTAATGATGATAATAATGACGAAAATCATAATGATGCTACTAATACTAATAACAATAATGACATTATTGCTATGATAACATTCTTATAATAACAATAATGATAATATTAAGGATGATAATAATATCAATAAAAATGGTGATGGTAACGAAGGTAATAATAATGGTGATAAAAGTACTGATGATGGTAATGCTAATTATAATAATGTTGATGATAATATAATATCGATGATAATAATGATGATCAAGATGATCATAACAAAAATTATAATGTTAACAATATTAACAATTCCATTGGAAATAATTATAATTTTAATAGTAACGACAACGACAACAGCAACAATGATGATAATAATAATGATAATAGGAATAAAAAAAATAATGATAAGATGATATCAAGAACAATGGTGATAATCATGATAATGATAACAATAATAATAATAATAATAATAATAAGTATTATTATTATTATGATAGTGATGATAATAATGATGATAATAATAATGATAATGATGCTCATAATAATAATAATGGTAATACTAGTAATGATAATAATAGATATAATGATAAGGATAATGGTAATAATGATGATAATAGTAATGATAATAATAATGATTATGATGATTATACTATTAGTACTGCTACTAATAATAAGGACATTAATACTAATGAAAATGAAAATGATAATAGTATCATTGTTATCATTTATATGATTATTACTATTATCATTATAATTTTTGTTATCATTATCATCATCATTATCATGATTGTGATTATTGTTAAATAATTTCTATTATTATTGTTATTATCATTATCATCATCATTATCATTAGTAAGATTATGATGATCCTTTTACTATATTTTGTCATTATTGTTATTATCTTTACTATCATTAATACCATTACCATTGGTACTGTTATTATTACTATCACTATCATAACTATTAGCATCATTATCATTATTATCTTTATCATAATCATTATCTTTATTACTATTATCATTATCATCATTATCATTGTTATCATCATCATTATCATCATCATCATCACCATTATTGTTGGTGTTGCTATTACCATAATCATTATCATTATCATTATTTTATTATCATTATCCTTATTTTTAGTAGTATCATTATTATTTACTACTGTTATTGTTATCATTATTACTAAATATGTCATTTTGATTATTGCTATAGTTATTATCATGATCAGCCGTATTATCATCGCTATCATTATTGTTATTTTTAATTTTATTATTATTATCATTATCACTTTTATTATCATTATTATCATTATTGTCATTATTATCATTATCATTATTGTCATAACAATTATCATCACCATTATCCTTATCATCATAATAATTATCATTATCATTTTTACTATCATTATCATTGTCATCGCTATCACGATTACTAATATTTGTACTACTTCTATTATTAATGATAATGATAACAGATTCAACAAAAACATGTCAGTTCTGATAGTGATGATAATCTCGAAAATGGGTTCATGTGCACTTAACATCATTTTTACGTAATATAAACATGATAAACATTCCAGGAGCTGTTTAGAGCGTGCAATGTTAATCAATTGGGTAGAGAATAAGAAAGAGGAAGAAGATGATGATAAAGAAGAGAAGAAGAAGAACAGAAAAAAAACAATGATAAAGATAACTAAAACAACAACAGCAATGATAATAATAAGTTGGATAATATTAATAATAATAATAATAA
>NW_020868966.1:722854-730354 GCF_003789085.1 Penaeus vannamei
CAACCCTTAATACCTGTACCGGAACTGTCTCTACCCAGCAAACTGCCCAGTCGATACCAAAGATTGGTCAGACTGTGGAGAAGACTTATTAGGATGCCTCAAAGACCAAGATGTGAAATCAGTACATTGCTACACCATTCCTCCTAAAGGTCAACGAAAGAATCCAACCAAGATTGCCAAAATTACCTTCCGTACACATGATCTTCCCTTACGTATCTACATCAGTGGACAATCCCTCTCTGTTCGACCATACCAATCCCCTCCCCGCCAATGTCAAGACTGTTGGCGCTTTGGACATCCTGCCAAACATTGCCGTTCCACAGACCGATGCCCCATATGTGCCCAACCTGGTCATAACCGATCAAACTGCTCAGCACAAACATGTGCTAACTGCGGCGGCCCCCATAATGTATTTTATAGAGGCTGTCCTACTTACAAGTTTGAATCTGAGGTAGCAACTTTCAGATACAAAAATGGTCTCACTTTACGTGAAGCCAGACAGGAAGCATGTCGACAAGGTTTCTCTCATACTCCATACTCTAGTAACATCGTTCGCTCAGCCCCTCCCCCTCCACCCCAAGATGTCCCCATTTCCTTTTCTACATTCTACCTCCCTCAGACCAATTCCTTTGCCACTCTAAACCCAGACACCACAATCTCAACCACAGCTCCTATCTCAACTACAGCCCCAACGCCACCCCCTCTCCCTCCCCGCACTACCCGCAGTAGACAGACTAAATGTTCTAACCCTTCTTCCCCTACAGCACAATCACTTCCACCTACCTTTGCCTTTATTCCTGAGACACCAGTCTCCTCTTCCCCTCATAAGAAAACCTTTATCCCACAAAACTTTCCAACCAACTCCATTGCAGAAACAATTACCTTTTCACAAAACTCTCCAACCAATTCCACTGTAGAAACAATGGATGACATCCAAAGTTATATGCTTAAGACACAAGATCCCATAACTCATGCTCCTTCCACACTTGAAGTGGTTGCCGATATTCATACCCCTCCTACTAATATTCCCCCTACACCCCTTCCTCCTACTCCCTCTCAGCACAACTTAACCCCCTCAATTCCGTCCACCTCCGATATCCATCCTCCTGATATCCATCCCCCTCTTACAACACCCCTACACCCCTTCCTCCTAATCGTTCCCAAGACAACACATCCCCTTCAACTCAAACTAACCATCCTTCCGATATCCACCCTCCTACCACTAATACTCCCCCCACATCTACTCCCTCCCAACACAACCCACCCCCCTCAACCACAACTACAGGCACATTCTCCCTCCCTCCATCCCCTCTATCTTTTGCACTCCCTCCCGGATACACACGATAATCACTCATGTCACAACAATGCCCTTCCCCAAATTCCCTACCTCCTAATACCCCTCCTTCACACCCCTTAGCTCCTTCTCCCCCAGATTCCCCAATACGTACCGTATGCAATATCACTCAATAGAATATTCGCGGTTTCCGTTCTCATAGACCAGACCTGCGTCATATCCTTGCTTCTTATAATCCATCTATTATCTGCCTCCAAGAGACTTTCCTCACACACCCTCCTATTCCAATTCCCAATTACCATTTTATCTCTTCCCCATACTCCCTTTACATCTCGTCTATTATTATCCATCATAAAACACCTTATGTCATACCTCCCATACAAACTTCTGTCCCGTGCACAGCTATTCGCACCTTTCTTCGCCGTTGGATCACAATGATTTCAGTGTACTTCTCCCCATCCCATCCCATTCTTTGCTGCCTTTGAAACTCTAATTTCCCAACTCCAACAACCTTTCCTCGTAGTTGGTGATTTCAACTGCCGCCACACTCTGTGGGGTGACTCTACCACCAACTCCCGAGGCCGATCTCTAGAACACTTCCTCTTCACAAATAACCTAATTATTCTTAATTCAGATCGCCCCACACACTTTGACGTGCGCACACAATCCTTTTCATGCCTTGACCTCTTTCTATGCTCTCCTACTTTACATTTAGATTTCCATTGGTCAGTTCTAGACCATTTCCCAGTACTCCTTTCTCCTACTTCATATGTACCACTTCCTAATCCTCCATGCTGGTGCTTTGATAGAGTTGACTGGCATACTTTCGCTTCACTCTCTACTATACCTATCCCTCCATCCCCCTTACTGTCCATTTCAGATCTGCTACAATGTCTTACAACCACGATCCTAAGAGCTTCCTATGCAGCCATTCCTCGAACTTCAAGACCATATACCTCTAAATGTGTTCCATGGTGGAATTCTGGTTGCACCAAAGTGCTTTGCTCAAAACGAGCAGCTTGGAACGGCTATCGCTACAAACTAGGCACCCCTCACCAGGTATCAGCCCTTATTTCCTTTAAAAGGGCATCTGCCCATCTTTGCCGTACAATTAGAAACAGCAAAACAAATAGCTGGCAAAATTATGTTTCATCAATTACATCTACATCTATTTCAGCTGTTTGGTGACGGATCCATAAATTATCAGGCAAACATCCCCCCATCTTGCACCCGTCCTCCATATTCGAGATACGCTCATATCTGAACCTATCGAAGTAGCTAATGAACTGGGCAACTTTTTCAGCCAGGTCAGTAGTGGCTCTCACCTTTCTCCACACTTTTCTTCCATTAAAGCCATCAAAGAACACATCCCTATTACCTTCACCCTATCCTCTGATGAGTCCTATAATGCTCCTTTTTCTTCTGAACTCAACGCTGCATTACAGTCGTGCCGCAACACTCATGAAGGCCCTGATGGTATTCACTATCATATGCTCCGACACCTCCCATCTTCTCTATCCTTCCTTTTAACTATTTTCAACCACATATGGACGTTAGGAAATTTTCCTTCTCATTGGCGCGATGCTCTTATCCTACCTTTCTTAAAACCCAATAAATCAGGTACCCTACCCCAAGATTACCGCCCCATAGCTCTAACTAGCTGCTTGTGCAAACTCCTAGAACGAATGGTTAACTTCCGTTTAATGTGGTATCTTGAATCTCATAATCTCCTTTCCCCTTCCCAGTTTGGTTTCCGACGTGCCGGAAGTACAGCAGACCCACTTGCCAATTTCGAGACATATATTACATCGGCATTTGCACGCCATGAATCTGTATTAGCCATATTCTTTGATTTAGAAAAAAGCATATACCACATGGCGATACCATATCCTTCAACAATTTTCCTCCTTAGGTTTACGTGGAAACATGGGCGTTTTCATAAAATCCTTCCTTTCTAAACGTACCTTCCAGGTCAAAATTACCTCTTCCATGTCATCATCCTTTCCTCAATTCGAAGGCGTCCCACAAGGAAGTGTGCTTAGTACCACTTTATTCCTTCTTGCTGTAAATGACATAGCCTCAGTCCTACCACCAGGAGCCCGGGCATCACTATATGTTGATGACTTAACCATCTATGCATCTGGCACATCTATACCAGATCTCTGTCAATTCCTTCAGTCTGTAATAACATCAGTAACTTATTGGGCCACCAACCATGGCTTTCGCTTCTCTACCTCTAAATCTTTCCCCATCCTTTTCTCTCGCTCACGTACGGTTCCCAAACCCCCACTCTTCTTGTATAACGCTCCACTCCAATACCGTTCTTCTGGCAAATTCCTAGGCGTTATATTTGATTCCAAATTGTCCTGGCGAGACCATATCTTGTACATCAAAGAAAAAGCTCAACGCCGCCTCCGAATCTTACAAACTCTTTCACACATCTCCTGGGGCTCAGATTGCAAAACTCTCCTCCATCTTCATGTTACCTTGATTCTCTCCACTCTAGATTATGGATGCTATATCTACTCCTCTGCCTCAACCTCTCTTCTTGCTCACCTTGATACAATCCACCACAGCGGTCTCCGCTTAGCCCTAGGCGCCTTGCGCTCCTCTCCAGTTGAGAGCCTATATACTGAATCAGGCATGCCGTCCCTCTCTCGACGTCGAGCCCTTCTCTCTCTTCGATGCTATGCTCGATTTCACCAATTTTCCCTTACCAAACTAACTATTCCACAAGCCTTACTTCATACCTTTACCTCTTCTCCACGTTTACCAACTCCTATCCCCGTACGCATGGATACCCTCCTCTCCCATTCCCCCTTTCCTCACCTCCGACCTCTCCCACTTTCTGTCCATTCCATTCCTCCATGGCTTATACCTGACCCCTGTATTTGCTCCTCAGTTTTCCCTGACCCACCAAAATCAGATATTCCCCCCTCTATCCTTCTCACTCATTTCCTTGACCATGTCTCCATTCATTCCTCCAGCATTCATGTTTACACTGACGGTTCCAAATCCATCTCAGGAGCTGGATTCGCAGTAACATTCCCAAACTGCACTTCCAAATACACCCTCCCTCCTGAATCTAGTGTCCTTACTACAGAACTATATGCACTCCTTTTTGCCTTAAGACGCATATACTCGTCCCCCTCTTCCTCTTTTACTATTTTTACTGATTCCCGTAACTCTTTAACCCTCATAAAGACTATACACTCGACCAATCCCCTTGTCTGTAAGATCCAGAACTGGTTGTTCTATCTATCCACACGTCACAAATCTGTCAGATTTTGCTGGGTACCCAGCCATGTTGGAATCCCTGGCAATGAACAGGCAGATACTCTTGCATGCTATGCCGCAATGTCCACATCACCTCAACTACGCTTCTCACATATTCCAGCAATGGAGTATTACCCCCACTTTAATACCTTCTTGTGTAGCCGATGGCAATCTTTTTTGTTCAAGACTCCACAACAATAAATTACATACCGTAAAATCATCAATCTCCTCTTGGTCAGCTCCATTTCACAAAAACAGACGTTGGGAGACGCCCTCGCACGCTTACGTATTGGCCACACTCGCCTATCTAATGTCACGCTCAGACCCGCCCCTATGTCCTCTATGTAACTTCCCTCTTTTAGTCCCACACATTTTCTTGTCCTGTCCACGCGTACCTCTGCTTTTCCTCACCTATGCTTCACCGACCTCCCAACATATCAGACATCCTTACAGAATCCCACACCTTCTGCCTTGACAACCTGTTCTCCTTCCTCAGACGCATAAATATCCTTCACTTGATCTAACTCCCTTACCTAAACCACCAGAACCTTTTCCCCCATCTTCAACCTTTCAACACTACTCTAGATAGTTGACACATAGCAACTATCACCTGACATCCCCCTTTACTATACCTTCCTATAGTGCTATATGACCTTAGATGTCCAGCACATTTATTTTAACCATTAACCATTAACGATTGCGAAAAACAGCAGTCGAGTAGAAAAGGATTGAATGGCTCGTCAGCCAATTTACGATAACAGCAGTGACCTTTAACTAAGATACTTTTCTGTGCTTTTGAACTAAATAAAGACGTGTTATTATTCATTGTCCATGTCTGAAAATCATACTAGCAATCTAATTTGACATATTTTATTGTCATCCTATTGCTTTTTTACCATCACCACCCATTATTATCACCATCGTCATCGGATTCTCATAGTTAAATGACCATCATCGGTATCACATCCACACTCTCTCTCTCACACACACACACACACACACACACACACACACACACACACACTCACACGCGCGCGCTAACGCACATGAGCGACCTCACTCACATGTTATATAAATAACTTTTCTAACCCATTCCAATCGCTCCTCGACACCGTGGCCGAGAGGGTAAGGGCGCCATATTCGAAACCTGTGAGCGCGAGTTCGAATCTGCAAAAGGGAGCCAAAACTGCTCCCTCTAATTGCAACCTCACCCGGGGCTGAAAGACATAGAAAGCTCCCGGGCACAATAATAACAAGACGCCCGTCGGTTGCAATCAGTTTTTTCCTTGCCATGCATCTAAGTGCGTGTTTGTGTTTGTACTTAGGTGTGGATGTTGTAGGCTTATATGCAACTCATTATAGGTCAATAGAAATTCCATTCTTTCCTATTTCAGTGTAGGACGTCTAAACAATCCATATTTCTTCTATGTGCAATATACGTATATTCAAATAAATTATGTAATTGTACATGTGTGCATTAATGTCTTTGAAAATCTATGTCCATTCATGTATGTGTATATCATTGTGTATATAAATATATCTGATATGAAAATTTGAGCAGGTAAGGCAACACAAACAAGCCAAGAAACAAGAAAGAGGAAGACGAGGAACAAACCAATAATAAAAAAATATAGATATGCGTTGAGATGAGAATAAGTACGAAATACGCAAAAATTGTGATGAAAATTCGAATAAGAAAAATGAAGAAGAGGTGCGACCCAATAAAAAGAAAATAAAGGAAACGTGAAAATGAAAAATGTCGAAAAAAGAAATATAAGGATAATGGCAAGTTATGATAATTATCATATATATAAGATTTGTTACACAATCATTTACATGATTAAAGAGGAGAGGGAGGAAAGAGAAAGTGAAAGAAAATAAAAGACAGACGTTCATTATCATGAAAATGGGAATTAAGAAAATACTCAATATCGAAAGAAAGTAGAAAGAAAATAAAAGTGTGTCGATTCTGCTTAAGATTTAGATATATAGTAAAAAGAACATTAAAAATGTAAGTAAAGCTTTGTTAGTAATGATTCGAACCAGTGTTGTGAGAATTCAAAATAGCTTATTCGCAGATTCTGAAGGATATTTCTTTATTAATCACCGTTTCTAATTCATTTCGTACAAACAGGCAATAGGAGAAAAACCAAATGCCTTTGATATATTTTCCCTCTTCCTATTGCCATTTTATTCCCCCAACAGTCCAAAATAATGATTTCCATAAATTACCGCAGCTGTGGAAACGTGACGTCAGTGTTCACCGCCTACGTAACAAACCTTTGGCGGTTTTCCGAATAGCAGACGAATTCCGGTCATCTGGCTTCGCTGATGGCGTTTCTCCCCTGCGCCGACGCATACGCATTCATCCTCGATGTCTTAACATAACTGAATTAATTGCAGACGAGCTGGTAATGCAGCTGCCAAGCTAGGTGACGTTCCCTGCGCTCGTGCTTCCTTCCCTGAAAATAATCGTTTTATGTACTCGAGCCTTCTTTTCTACATGTTTTCTGCGTGTGATAAAATAGTGTTTGTATTGCTGGTACACAAAGTCGATCACGACATATCTATCTCTGCATATCAACTTCATTATCTCTATCTATCTATTTATTTACGTCTGTCTCTCTCTATATGTAAAAGGTACTAAAGGCCTTCTATATTGTGTAGTTTAAATGACTGGAGGCTGGCGGTCAGTGCTGAGTGAAAGAGCCCCCACGGCTTGGCCCTGAGAGGGGCCGCCGCCGCGGAGAGGGCAAGCAGGTCAACTCGGAGCCGTGTCACAGAGGGTGTGAGCGTGTGAATGAGAGTGAGCCGAGAGGTCCAGTTCTCCTGACCTCTTGTAATCCTGGGGGTCGTCCCGTCGCAGGCAGACAGCGAGCGTGGGTACACACGTGGGCTATCCTCGAGTGCTTCGAGCACGGCCACGTGGT
>NW_020868966.1:740354-745354 GCF_003789085.1 Penaeus vannamei
TGGAGGTTTGGGACGTATACGTGAGCGAGAGAAAAGGATGGGGAAAGATTTGGAGGGAGAGAAGCGAAAGCCAAGGTAAGTGGCCCAAGAAGTTACTGATGTTATTGCAGACTGAAGGAATTGGCAGAGATCTGGTATGGATGTGCCAGATGCGTAGATGGTTAAGTCAGCAACATAAAGTGATGCCCGGGCTCCTGGTGATAGGACTGAGATTATGTAATTTACAGCAAGAAGGAATAAAGTGGTACTAAGCACACTTCCTTGTGGGACGCCTTCGAGATGAGGAAAGGATGATGATGTGGATGAGGCAATTTTGACCTGGAAGGTACGTTTAGAAAGGAAGGATTTGATGAAAACGCCCATGTTTCCACGTAAACCTAAGGAGGACAATTGTTGGAGGATATGGTATCGCCATGTGGTATATGCTTTTTCTAGATCAAAGAATATGGCTAATACGGATTCATGGCGTGCAAATGCCGATGTAATATATGTCTCGAAGTGGGCAAGTGGGTCTGCTGTACTCCGGGCACGGCGGAAACCAAACTGGGAAGGAGAAAGGAGATTACGAGATTCAAGATACCACATTAAGCGGAAGTTAACCATTCGTTCTAGTAGCTTGCACAAGCAGCTAGTTAGAGCAGTGGCGTGGTAATCTTGGGGTAGGCTACCTGATTTGGGTTTTAATAAAGGGAGGATCAGAATTTAGAGGTATAAGGTCTTGAAGTTCGAGGAATGGCTGTATAGGCAGCTCTTAGGATCGTGGTTGTAAAACATTGTAGCATATCTGAAATGAGCGGTAAGGGGACTGGAGGGATAGGTATAGTAGAGAGTGAAGTGAAAGTACTTCAATCAACTCTATCAAAGCACCAGCGTGGGGGATTAGGAAGTGGTACATATGAAGTAGGAGAAAGGAGTACTGGGAAGTGGTCACTATAGGGGAAGTGGTCTAGAACTGGCCAATGGAAATCTAAATAAAGAGTAGGGGAGTAGGCATGAAAAGGATTGTGTGCGCATGTCAAAGTGTGTGGGCCGATCTGAATTAAGAATAATTAGGTAATTTGTGGAGAGGAAGCGTTCTAGAGATCGGTCTCGGGAGTTGGTGGTAGAGTCACCCCACTGAGTGTGGTGGCAGTTAAAATCACCAACTACGAGGAAAGGTGGTTGGAGTTGGGAAATTAAAATTTCAAAGGCAACAAAGTCAATGGGATGGGATGGGGGAGAAGTAGACTGAAATCACTGTGATCCAGCGGCGAAGAAAGATGCGAATAACTGTGCACGGAATAGTGGTTTGTATAGGAGGTATGACATAAGGTGTTTTATGATTAATAAGTATAGACGAGACATAAAGGGAGTGTGGGGAAGATATAAAATGGTAATTGGGAATTGGAATAGGAGGATGTGTGAGGAAAGTCTCTTGGAGGCAGATAATAGATGGATTATAAGAAGCAAGGGTATGACGTAGGTCTGATCTGTGAGAACGGAAACCGCGAATATTCCAATGGAGGAGAGCTATATCTTAGTTATTTTATGAGTGAAAGCGACGGTATGTGTTGGGGAATCTGGGGGGGAAGGAGCTAGGGGGTGTAAAGGAGAGGTATCAGAAGGTAGTGAATCTGGGGAAGGGCATTGTTGTGACATGAATGATTCCCATGTGTATCCGGGATGGAGTGGAAAGGACAGAGGGGATGGAGGGAGGGAGAATGTGCCTATAGTTGGGGATGAAGGGGGTGGTTTGTCTTGGGAGGGATTAGGAGGAAGGGGTGTAGGGGCGCTATAAGAGGGGGATGGATATCAGGAGGGTGGGTATCGGGAGGACGGATATCGGTGGTGGACGGAATTGAGGGGGTTAGGTTGTGTTGAGAGGGAGTAGGAGGAAGGGGTGTAGGGGGAATATTAGTAGGAGGGGTATGAATATCGGCAATCACTTCAAGTCTGGAGGGAGCATGAGTTATGGGATCTTGTGTCTCAAGCATATAGCTTTGAATGTCTTCCCTATTTTCTGCAGTGGAGTTGGTTGGAGAGTTTTGTGGGATAAAGGTTTTCTTATGTGGGGGGGAAGAGGAGACTGGTGTCTCAGGAATAAAGGTAAAGGTAGGTGGAGGTGAGTGTGCTGTAGGGGAAGAAGGGTTAGAACGTTTAGTCTGTCTACAGCGGGTACTGCGGGGAGGGAGAGGGAATGGTGTTGGGGCTGTAGTTGAGATTGGAGCTGTGGTTGAGATTTGGGTGTCTAGATTTAGTGTGTCAAAAGAATTGGTCTGAGGGAGGTAGAATGTAGGAGTGGTTGGGGTTGTAGTTGATATTGGAGCTGTGGTTGAGATTGGGGTGTCTGGATTTAGAGTGGCAAAAGAATTGGTCTGAGGGAGGTAGAATGTAGAAGTGGAAGTGGGGACATCTTGGGGTGGAGGGGGAGGGGCAGAGCGAGCGATGTTACTGGAGTATGGAGTATGAGAGAAACCTTGTCGACGTGCTTCCTGTCATTTTTGTATCTGAGAATTGCTACCTCAGATTCAGACTTGTAAGTGGGACAGCCTCTATAAAATACATTATGGGGTCCGACTCAGTTAGCACATGTACGTGTTTGTGCAGAGCAGTTTGATCGGTTATGACCAGGTTGAGCACATATGGGGCATCAGTCTCTGGAACAGCAGTGTTTGGCAGGATGTCCAAAGCGCCAACAGTTTTGACATTGACGGGGAGGGGATTGGTTTGGTCGAACAGGGAGGGATTGTCCACCAGTGTATATACGTAACGGAAGGTCATGTATACGGAAAGTAATTTGGGCAATGTTGGTCGGATTCTTCCGTTGACCTCTAGGAGGAATGGTGTAGCAATGTACTGATTTCACATCTTGGTCTTTGAGGCATCCTAATAAGTCTTCTCCACAGTCTGACCAATCTTTGGTATTGACTGGACAGTTTGCTGGGGAGAGAGACAGTTCCAGTACAAGTATTGTGTTGGATGAGGTTCTGCAGGAATGGGGTTGCCATAATGATCAATTAACTTTGATAGTGTTATAGATTCAGTCTCTGATCTGACTGTTACAAGACGGGAGCGATCGCGTCTGGTATAGAAAGGGACTCTGCCTACTTGTTTTTGAAGGCATTGTTGAAAGAGAAGAGTGTTGCCTGAGTAAGGAGCTGTAGAAGGGATCACGAAAAATCAGTCCCATTTAGCTGGGCTAAATAGTGTGTTTAAGATATCTGTAGGGTTGGTGGTGGTGGATGGTCGGGGATGTGTGGAAGAGGGAGTATTACGGAATGATGGAGAATAAGGCTGTAAGGTGGTAATAAGGGAGGATCGGGTGCTTGATGGTTGCGGGGGTATAGTTGATGAATCTGAGGAAGTTGGGTGGGTAGGAATGCCTTCTGGAGATTGATTCTCTGCTTGGGTGGGTAATGCACTAGTAGGCATTGAGGAGTAGGTAGTAGTTTCAGTGTTCGGAGATGTGGTCAAGGGAGAGCCTGGGGTGGGGCTATTTGATAAAGGGGCTAGCCTCATTGCCTCTAATAAAGGGATTACATTTTCATTACTGGTCATGGGGAACCTTGATTATATAAAATGGCATAAACGTCCCACCCTCATGCACTTGAAGGTAAGGGCTAGATTAGACAGGAGTACCATGCCCATAGTTCCCGCAGGCCGTTCAGGACTAGCACTAAGTCAGCCTTTCATCCTCTCAGCACAGCTCTCACACCTTAGGAATTAGATAGTAGAAGGGGATAGAGAAGAGACGGAAACAAAAGCTGGAAAGGGAAAAGACCATGCAAAATTAGTTGAGTCGAGGGCTGAGGCCCTAGGCAGGGGGAGATCCCTGTATTGGGTCTAAGTCTTCGTTTCCTAAGCCCCCCACGACAACAACGGGCAAGGGATTGGGGGGGTTTGAGAAAGGTAGTGCTGTGAAGAAGTGGACAATAAGACTCCAGAGTAGTAATTAGGGAGGTGGAGGGGGTAGTGAATGAAGAAAGTTGTGGGGTGGAAGAGGAGAGGATGGTGGGAGAGAAGGAATGTTTTCTGGAGGCTGAGTAATGACTTGGATGGATTATCTGGACTGGCCTGAGGTGATAGTGAGCAGTGAGGAGGGGGTAATAGTAGCAGTGATTAGATTCGTGGTCAAAGGAAAGCCCGGGGTCAGGGAATGGGAGAATTTAATTCTGTGGGGCTAGTTGAGAAAGGTGTAAAATCTTCATCAATGACCATGGTAAGCCTAAAGTATCTTGGGGAGATAAATTGTCCATCTCTCAGGGTCCCCTTGAGGGGTGAGGGCTAGACAAATAAAACGGGAATACAATACAAGGCCATTCATGACTGGCACAGAGTTAACCTTTCATCCTTTCAACATGGCTCATACCATAGGAAGTGGATAGGAGAAGAGAAAGAAACAGATAGGGGAAGAAGAAAAGACCTAAAGCCCAAGGTATGGGTGATCCCCAACATTGGGTCCCAGTCTCGGCCTCCTACAGCCTGTCATGGCACCAACAGGCATGGGATTTGGGAGGATTTTCCCCATTTAGCACTTCCTCTTATTCCCATTATTTTTGGAGGTTGTAAATCCTGGTGTAGGAAATGTAGGGCAGGATTTTAACATGGCTTACTTCTGGAGGCAAAGTGCTCAGTGCTACAACCAGGAGAAATGATCATCAAAGCAAAGGTTATCAGACACAAAAAGTTCTTGATATTAGTATTCTTTGATCAGGTACTTTCCTGATTTCCTATTCTAACACTGTAATCTTAACACTAGATGTTCTGTCAATATTTTTTTTTTAAGATGAAAGTATTTATTTAGCCTTTTAAAAAGAATTTTAGTATCATTTTACTAAACAATCCTACTACAATCATGATTTCATAAATAATGTATCTGAAATGTATAACATAATACAATAAGATACTCTTTCATATTAACTTCATAATCAAAAAAGTACACAAGAACATCAGTATATATCTGATAAAGGTTAATCTGATAACAGTGTATTTTTTAGTGTTTTATTATATATTCTTAGTGG
>NW_020868966.1:750354-752854 GCF_003789085.1 Penaeus vannamei
CATGTATATATTTAACAACATGTATATATTTAACATCATGTATATATTTAACAACATGTTATATTTAACATCATATATAACATATATAACATATAATATATAATATATATAATATATATATATATATAATATATATATATATATATATATATATATATTATATATATATATTAATATATATATATATATATATATATATATATATATATATATATATATATATATATATATATATATATATATATATATATATATCACACATTGTTTTTCTTCCCTTTATCATAAGATTTGGAATACAGATTTGCGTGTGTGTGGTGTGTGTGTGTGTGTGTGTGTGTGTGTGTGTGTGTGTGTGTGTGTGTGTGTGTGTGTGTGTGTGTGTGTGTGTGTGTGTGTGTGTGTGTGTGTGTGTGTGTGTGTGTGTGTGTGTGTGTGTGTGTGTGTGGTGTGTGTGTGTGTGTGTGTGTGTGTGTGTGTGTGTGTGTGTGTGTGTGTGTGTGTGTGTGTGTGTGTGTGTGTCCCCCTCTCCTAATATTCTTGGCACTACATGGAAGACTGGTCAAACGAGTGACTACATAAGCAGATACAGGGAAGGAACAGTTGAAATTAATCCTGATATCTTCCCCAATCCATAAATTGGTGATATGCAAACCAGTGACTATGCTGTTCGTCTCATATCTCTTTGTATGGGTAATGTGACAAAACTGAAAATCCCAATTTTGTGATCCACTGCTTGTTAAGACTTCTCTCTCATAAAAGAAATGGAAACACTTAAAACAAGGCAGAAAAGAAATCATATGCATCACTTACCAAACTGAGAGGAATATGAATGCTCAAAGAGCATCACTAAGAAGTTCTCAGCAAACTCAAAACTGCAACTGAACTGGTGATGAATTTGGCAGACACAGTCAAGGAAGAGGAGGAATGTGGGAGAGTTGATTTTGGAGCGCTGGGTGCTGGGGGTGTAGCAGGAACGAGCATGACGAGTGGCAAAGGGGTGACCTCCCTGTATCCACTCTCGTTCTATTAGTGCTTCAAAACTGCAATAACAAGAAGACGGTGAAATTCTTTAAAAAGGAAAACTAGAATTATATTCCTGTAGTACCAGTAATATCATGAATAGTAATCATAATAATTTATTCATTTAATTATCAATAATTTATTAATTTATTTATCATACTAGCATTAAATGCAAAAACAATATTAATAATAATAGTAATAACAGCAACAATAAGAACAAGTTATAGAGATGCAACTTCACATTTCTTGGACAAACTTAGACTATTAATCCTTATAATTATATATTTTAGCAGACATTTCCTGATCAGCAACTTGACATTGATAAAGAAGTTTTACCCTCTGACAGTGCGACAGTCTGGATTGAGTATTATCTGAGCCAATGATGTGACCTGCAAAGTGGAATCCATCCCATCTGTGTCATGCACTAAAACAGATGCTCCTTCCTGTAATAAGATAAATCTTTAGAGAGTGACCTTATCAACGAGGGAACTGCATTCCTATATTCATATAATTATTTACACATATAGAAATCCATATAATTCTTTGTTAATATTAAAATATAAGACTTATGAACATCATAATAACAGCACCATGTGTCTGCAACACTAATAAGTACTGGAAATGTTTTGGCAGTTATTGCAAGCAGCTCAATATCATTAAACTGTTTCTGTCAAACTAATAAGTTATTTCTTACTGTATGTTAGTATTCAAATCAATAATTTATTTACCTGATCAAGACACTGTGCCACAAGGCATGCACAATTCAGGGTTTCTTTGATATTGTTCATCCAGCTGCTGCTCTCCAACCTACTCAGCCACTTATCTGTTCCACTACTTGTGTCATTGATGCCTGTTATACAATATATTCAAGTGTAATTATATTCTTTAGTTCATTTGCAGTAAATTCATTATCATCTCCCTGGTTCAATGAAAACACTAAAAAGAAATGATAATTTCAAGCTTTTTTTCCATAAAAATTATTATCAGACTGTATATTCTTACCATCCATTAGCTTAGTTAGGGAATCGAGGAGGACATGATGACGATCAATGGGTTTATGGACACGACGCCAGTTGGGATAATGAAGTTCTGGTTCATATCCTCCACCACGCAGCTACAAGAAAATCTTTATTAACCGCTGGAATATAGTTATGTGATTAGGAAACTAGACGTTCCTGAAGACATTTTACATCAAGTCCAATATACTGCAGAATGACTGTGATACTGCATCTAAATTTGTTTTTTTGATAAAAATAAGAGAAAAAATAAGGAATAGCAATCTGAGAAAAATGTATTACTATCAATTATATCATACTAAATAATCTGAACATGAGGAACAAAAATGAAGAGGTTAAACAGAAAGGAGACATAAAAGGTCTACAGCATAGGGTTGACATTGGGTTAAAGAATACACAGAAAGACACTGAATTTATTCAAACAAGTGAAGAAGTATACAAGATGCACATAAAACAGAATATCT
>NW_020868966.1:775159-780159 GCF_003789085.1 Penaeus vannamei
TCTCTTTGCTATACCTTATAATCTTTATTTACATATGATATGCGCCAATCATCCCCTGGCTGAACCAAACGTGAAAATTCTGATTCTGGCATAAATGCAGTCCATCCATCTTCAAGTATTTGGTACATTGCTCGGTAGAAGAATGGATACTGGAGTAGAGGCTCCTCTGCAAAAAGCAAATCTTTATTATGAAAACAACATATTGATTAGAATAACCATATGGCAATAAACAAACTTTATATAAAAAATCATAAACGAGCATATTAAATATCACAGTCCAATTGTGATAACTGATAAACATCTTAGATGATAAGTTTAAAGTGAATGGGCTGTAACATACCAACACGTATAAGATCTTCTAATGTGTCAGCCACTTTGGCAAACTGATCTGCACCAATAACATCAAGCTGGAGTATTCTCAGATCTTTGCATTTGAGCCAAAGTGTCCCTCCTGTCATGCCCTGCTGTCTTCTCTCTACAGTATCAATGTTGCTATGGAGAAGCTGTTGAATGCAATTGGAGATTATAATGAAACAAAGTTTTGGGTTATAAACTAATTCACTGTTTGTGAGTAGATGACTAAATCAAATGCTTCTGTAAAACATACTCCACAAACCATAATAAACAAAAGAGCTTTTATCTTCATGTGGGTCATCACATTTGTTTGAAGCTATGAACAAATGATAGCCAAGTTCATGCTTTGTGTGATCAGCTAAAATACACTCAGAAAGTATTCAAGGAATGATGTACCATAAAACATGGCTCAAGCAAGAGAAGCAAATATAGTCAAAGATGAAATTTTTCTTAGTTTTTAATAAAGCCAAATACATAACATTAATTACCCATAATTCTTGGGGTTCTTTATCACAAGAAGATACAATGAGATGATGTCCTGTGATACACAAAGTTCCATCAAGCACTGGGTGATGAGGACGATGAAGCATAACACGATCGCATCGTGATATACGAATCAATTCTGCAAATTCCATTCTGCAAGAGAAAAGGATGATACAATTATCAGCTGAATAAAGCCCTATTCTTTTGTCTATCTCATCTGGCATATATTTCTAAATCATGCAAAATGAATATTGGCAAAATTAATATAGGATGTATTAAGTTTTCCAACTTCTGTAACCCTCACATTTTCTCCATGCATGACTGGAAGATCAATATTTACATAACATTAGTCCAGTGACTGTTGAGGAGCATGGTACTGATGTCAAACACGGGCTCTGAATTAAAATTCTTCTACTAAAGTATAAAGAATTTAAGATACTACCTTGCTTTTTAAAACATACATTTTCTTTTAAATTCAAATACCTATTTTCTTCTTCTTGCATATACTTCATAGTCATTATGATGTAGGCTAGCTACTTTACAGACATAATTTATAGTCTAAATGCTTATCATGTTTACCTATCATTTTGGTAATTTGTTTGATTCAATATCTAGAACAAGTAACACATAAGAAAACCTAATGTACATTTCATCCTGCCATATACTGATATATCAAATGAACAATATTAAGAGTAGGCACTTGGACATATTTTTCAAGTGTTCTAGATCACCTCAATTTAGGTTTTAATTAATTAACTCTTGAAGTGCTAAAAAATGATACCTCATATCAAAATCAGATCAGCAGTTGTGGAGTAAACACAATTTAAAGTTCTAATGAACGAGCTTCTTGTTAATTGGATAAAGCATTAGAAGTCTGTGAAATACTTGTCACAAAAATAAATGTTTTGTCATGCTTAACAAAATGCAAATAACTCGTTTGTTTGAGAAGTTGGACAGGAGAAATTTTGCATAGTTATCCTTGAGTACTTCAGAGTGAAATTCATGCCATAGTACGTTCTAATACAGATGCCTTTGACTTTGACCTTCAGGGTCAAACAGAGAAAACAGCAGCCATAGCAAACAGGTTTCTATCATGGCAGCTCCCATTGAAAGAGTGCAGAAAGAATGAGCATCAGGAAACTTACTAGAAATAAAGTTCAAACCCTAAAATACACATGCATATGTAATTCATGGCGTATCACAATATCTTGGGAGCACATTTTTTTGGGTAATTCTACCTACCAAATTCAAATTCTTTAAAAAACGAGGTGATTCGCGACATTCCTAACTGCAAAATGACAGCAGTTCCTGCGAGTTTTGAGCAGAGCTAGCTTCCACAAAACTGTATTTTCCTACAAAGGCAGTGCGATGGGAGAAAAAAATGAAGATGTCATAATAATGGCCGCAATCAACACTCGCAGAATAAGAATTGTCCAAGTGCCTACTGAAAGATAAAAATTAATGAAAAAGGACAATAGAAAATATTTCAATAAGAAATGTAGAGGCAGCAGTGTAAATCTCCAGGTCTCCCGAAGAAAGTAACAAATGTTGAAAAACAAAAACAGAGACAGGAGTAAGACAAGAATTTTGTTGCCAGGTCTTTTTTTTATGATTTAGAACATGGGCCTATTTTATTGTCTCTGGCATATCATGTCTTCCTTTCCCCCCTTTGATCTTCAATCACCCCTTATGCTGACTCCCAATTTCTTAACAATGGTTACTAATTTTACTTTTCTTTTCTTCTTCTTTTAGGTGTGTGTGTATGTGCAGACTACGGCTGTCAATCAGTGGTTGATTTATGGTTTATATATGTTTTAGACTGCATTTTTCAATGCACATCTGATGGGACTAGACCATCATTTTTGCAGACGGATCTGTGGACGGATGATGAAACAAGTGCGCGGAAAGGTTAAAAGAATTTTATGCATGGATGATGGTTTAAAAAAAAGAACTAAGCATACATGGAAAGTTACCCGAAAACTACATTTGCGCAGACAGAATTTGACCAAACAATTTTTATGTAGGGAACGCATTCCCTGCGCAGACCAAACTCTACAGATAGCTTCTGCCATCTAAATTTGTCTAAATTCTCTTATTTTTCACATTTCAGAAATAAGGCTTACAAGTGTTTGCATGCATGACACAAAAAGACTGAAATTAGTAAACTAACAATATATTACCTCATGAATGGCCGCCTGACCATAATGACCTTGGGTCCCAACCCCCTCCATTCGTGAGTAGGGGGCAGTCGCCCCCATCACCCCCGTTTCCTGTGCCTATGATACGTGAAAGCATTGGTATTGTAACTGTTTACCAAGTGACTGCACCCACCTGGTTTACTCCAATCAACAACCTTGGGGGCATTCCTGAGAAACCACAAACAACGACATATGAACCAAAGTCCTTCCTAAATCAAGGATTTTGCCCCCAGAACCCCACCCAATCACTGTCCTTCCCTACTTGAGGCCCCCACATGATTGCCCTCTATCCTTTCGCCAGATTGAGAGGGAGACGAGATAGAGATAGCAAAATACAAAAAAAAGGCGAAAAATTAACATACATACAGACGGTTATATAACACTTAACAATGATGACAGTAATACACACACATTGGTGCAAACGTTATTCGCATTGTTTACGCAACTATTAGGATAATCTAAGTTTCCTAAAGAAGGTGAAACAGATTTAGAAATAGCGGGTCTGCCTTTGACAGCTTGACAGTCTCGACGCCTCTCAACCAACCTTCAAGCTTGTCCTAATATCGCTTCTCAAAATGCGAGGAAGAAGTAGAACCTGAAGCAGAACAGCGAGCCTGATCGAATTCCCTTTCCTTGAAAGGTTGACAGCCAGACGCCCACCTCCCAGGTCGAGCTCGAAGTCAACAGCTGATTATTGACAAGTGACAACAACACTCAGAGAATACGGGATTATTCACTTTATTTCGGCTTTCATGATTTTTATTGACATATCTAAATATGGTATTTTAGAGTGAAAAGTTTATGGATACATATGAAACTGGAATGATGAATATAAAATATGTCGATATATCATTATGACGGAGGAAATATCAGAATCATATTTTTCAGACCGGAACGAGTGGAATAATATCTTTTATTATATTTAATATTGTACTGTGTACTTGAATATCAATCTAATTTGCCAGGAGCCAAGATGCTTTTATAATCAAGTAGGAGACATAAGCCTGAATTATGATCAAGACATTGTCAATTACTACTGACACAAATTATTTTTTCTTATATATTTATCAAGTTCTGAAAAATGTCACCTGGCACATAAAATCAATAATTTTGGAAAAAATAATATACGAATAGTTAAAATGCTTGTAATTCCACAGACGCACACTGTGCACCAATGAAGAATTAATCGCTGTATCTTAACACTAAGAATATCTAGAGATATAATATATCATAAACTAAGAACTATATAAACTGTTTTTACATTCAGTTAAGGCTATGAAACGTCCTAGTTCCAGGAATATATCCGAGCCAAGAAAGCAGAAAATCTAATGACTCGAGAGATGAGAGAAGTAGCAACATTCTTTGGCCCGCGGTCTCTTCCCAGGCTCTCCCGCACCACCTGATAGTTGTGACTCACTCGCAGACGGACAGTGAACCTCGTCAACTTTTCTCAAAGCTTCACCATGAGTACAACACCAGGTAAGTAAACAGACGCCACGATCGCACATGCTCACCGGGGAAATGCCAGCTAAAGAAAGTGTAAAAGACATATAGGAAAGTTTGTATCAGGTTGTCAGAACGAAAGCATGAGTTGTGTGGAAGTTGAGCTGATGCAGGCACAGTACTGGGTAACTGTCACCGTAGTGGAGGCGGCGATCGCAGCCGTACAGGTGAATGGCCTGCCTGCACCGTATTTCGCTTTTCACACTGGCACCCTCTTAAATGGGGGATCTTGGACATGCCTTGATCTGGTAACCTTACTACATGTTTTCGCGAGCAGGCTGCCCATTGCCACACCATATGACGGGGACAAAATGTAAATTTATGGATCAGATGCATTGCCAACGCGCTGGGAGGGACAATATCACGCTTAGGGTGTACTAAACTGGAGAGACTTTGGGCAGAGACTTCTGACAGTTTCTTTCTTCTCTTTCCATATGGTACCAACAAAGATTGGAAATAAGA
>NW_020868966.1:785159-787659 GCF_003789085.1 Penaeus vannamei
GTTGATGCCTGTTTTGTTGGAGTAAGCAGAAGCCATTTTTGTTGGGTCTTCCTGGTTGCAGTAAAGAATAGAAACGGGAACTTTTAACCATCACGTTGCTTGGAAACAGCTTTGGCATTTGAAGGGACCAAGCTCTCGCGGTGTTCTGCAGCTCAGTTTTCGGCGGAGGACTCAAGAAAGTTTCGATATCAAAGAGTGGAAACTAATCATGATCATCGTCAGCGTCGTCATCATCATCAACTCTTATTATTACAATTTCGTGCCGATTAACATTTCAAAGAAGGCCGCGATCTTTACCGCCCTTCCGATTTCCTTCGAGGGCCGGATCCCGACGAGTTCCTTCCGCTACGCACACAAAAATCCCCTCGATCGTGGTTTGATTTCAGGCTCCTCGCACTCATAACAGGCGGTGCACAAGCACGCACACACACGATAATTATCACGTTGAATTCCTAGCCATTGCATCCCATCCTTTCATATTAGTGGATCTGAGCAGAATCATTTCGGTGAAGGCTCTACAAAAACAAAAATAAAACCTGATACTTGACCCCGCCCTTGAACACAATATTTGGCTGCAATGCACGAAAGTCCGTGATCAGACCGAAATGTCAACAGTATACAAATCATATGATCCTGGCTAGCATTATGATTATACATTTCTTTCTGCTCCAACATGCAGGTTACAGACCTACATAAAATTTCAAAGCGGGATTATCTAAAAATGTTACTGGCCCCCATACATGCAAAATAAGGAAATTGTCGTACAGATCCAGCAACAAGCGCCTGTTTAACTCCCTAAGAATACCTTTAAAGCTGTAAATAGTTCACGTTAACCTGTAAAGATTTTCACCGCGATGAGTTTCTCGAAGACTCGATTTCCTTTGTTTAAAGAGCCGCCTAGCCACGACCAAGACGCGCCTGAGCTAATGATGAGAGCCCGCCTGGATCCGAAACGCTTAATTGGGAGGCACAGCACCTGATTCCGCTTCAGTGGTTCTTCACTCGGAGGCCGCTGGACGCACGCGCCACCCCTGCCCGTTTGTCCCGTTACTGGATGGCCGTGAAATGCTTCTGCAAAACGAGTGATAGAAGTAAGCACGTGTGTGTTTGATAGTACTTACAGGCATATGTGTGTGTGTGTGTGTGTGTGTGCGTATGTGTATATGTACCGGGTATATGTGCCGAAAGTGACGCTTACATTTCTGTGCAGGTGTTGGGTAGGTGCAGGTGTTCCCGATGCTGAATCAGGTGAGGGCCAAATGGTCCTCTAAATGTACTGATGGATTCTTTTGGGCGTTGTTTTTATCTGAAGGTTCTGTCAAGAATTTGTGACTGTGGTCATAAAAAGAGTCGGGATCAGGAGTTGTAGAACATTATGAACACTGGAGCAGATCTTAGATGGCTGCGGAACTCTTTGTTCGATTTCCCACTGCAGATAACCTTCGATTTTCTTCTGTCGTACGACTTCATCTCATCCAGTGAGGGTTTTGAGGAAACTTTGTTTATATTTTTCACTTTAGTTGGATGACACTCAGACCATTCCATTCCCTCCAGCTCTGCCAGTCTCCTCTCCACTGAAATTCGTCTTTGATTTTTCCATCCCCCTTCCATCTCCCCATCTCCACCTCTCCTCCCCTCCTCATTTTCGTCTTCCCCCTTGATTTTCCTCTTCCTCCTTCATCTTCCTCTTCTTCCTCCTCCCTCTCCTCCTCCCTCTCTCTCTCCTCCTTCTCTCTCTCTCTCCTCTCTTCTCCTCTCTCTCTCTCTCTCTCTCTCTCTCTCTCTCTCTCTCTCTTCCTCTCTCTCTCTCTCTCTCTCTCTCTCTCTCTCTCTCTCTTCTTCTTCTTCTTCTTCTTCTTCTTCTTCTTCTTCTTCTCTCCTTCTCCTTCTCCTTCTCTTCTCCTCCTTCTCCTCCTCTCCTCTCCTCCTCCTCCTCCTCCCCTCCCCCTCCCCCTCCCCCTCCTCCTCCTCCTCCTCCTCCTCCTCTCTCCTCCTCCCCCTCCCCCCTGTACCCCTTTCCTCCCTCCCACTCCCTTACCCTCCTCCTCCTTTTTAGCCCTTCCTCCTCCCTCCTACTCCCTTCCACCCCCACTTTCACCTCCCCCCACACACCCCTCTTCCTCCTCCGCCCGCTCGCTTACCCTCTCTTCTTCCCTTTTTCTCTCCTCCTCCTCTTCCTCCTCCTCCCTCCTCCCCCTCCCCCTCTCCTCCCCGCTCCCTCCTCTCCCCCTGCTCCCCCCTCCTCCTGCTCCCCTCCTCCCCCCCTCCTCCCCCTGCTCCCTCCTCCTCCCCCTGCTCCCCTCCTCCTCCTCCCCCCTCCTTCCTTCCTCGGCCACCCGCCTCCACCAATATATCCTGTCAGTCCTCAGTGACTTTCCCTTCCCATCCTTTCGTTCCTTCACCCGCATTCCATCTATCTTTTCCTGCGGCCTCTTCTTTCAGTCCTCTCGTCTAGGCTTACCCCCCCTCTCTCCTTCAGTGCTGTCGATATTCGAACTCC
>NW_020868966.1:812659-817562 GCF_003789085.1 Penaeus vannamei
CCTCCTCTTCCTCTCCTCCGTTGCCCCCTCTTCCTCCCCTCCTCTTCTCCTCCTCCTGTTGCCCCTCCTTCCTTCCTCCTCCCTGTTGCCCCCCTCCTTCCTCCTCCTCCTGTTGCCCCCTCCTTCTCCTCCTCCTGTTGCCCCTCCTCCTCCTCCTCCTTGTTGCCTCCTCCCTCCTCTTCCTCCTCCTCCTGTTGCCCTCCTGCTTCTCTCCTCCTGTTGCCCCTCCTCTTCCTCCTCCTCCTGTTGCCCCTCCACTTCCTCCTCCTCCTGTTGCTCTCCTCTTCCTTCTCCTCCGTTGCCCCTCTTCCTCCTCCTCTTGCCCCTCCTCTTCGTTGCCTCCTCTCCTCCTCCTCTGTTCCTCCTCTTCCTCTTCTCCTCCTCCTCCTGTTGCTCTTCCTCTTCCTTCTCCTCCCGTTGCCCTTCCTCTTCCTCCTCCTCCCGTTGCCCCTCTTCCTCCTCCTCACCGTTGCCCCTCTGTTGCCTCCTCCTCCTGTTGCCCCTCCTCTTCCTCCTCCTCCGTTCCTCCCTCCCTCTTCCTCCTCCTGCCCCTCCCCTCCTCTTTCCCCCTCCCTTCCCGTTGCCCCTCCTCTTCTCTCCTCCTCCCTCTACTCTTCCTCCTCTCTCCGTTGCCCTCCTCCTTCCTTCCTTCCTCTCCTCCCCTTCACCTCGTTGCCTCCTTCCTTCCTTCCTCCTTCCGCGTTGCCCCTCCTCTTCTCCCTCCTGCCCCTGTTCCCCTCCCTCCTCCTCCCTCCTCGCCCTCCTGTCCCCTCCTCCTCTTGCCTCCTCCTCCCTCCTGCCTTGCCTCCTCCTTCTCCCTCCTCCTGCGCCCTTCTCTTCCTCCTCCTCCTGTTGCCCCCTCTTTCCTCCTCCTCCCGTTGCCCCTGCTCTTCCTCCTCCTCCCGTTGCCCCTCTTCCTCCTCCTCCCGTTGCCCCTCCTCTTCCTCCTCCTCCTTTGCCCCTCCTCTCCTCCTCCCCTGTTGCCCCCTCCTCTTTCCTCCTCCTCCCTCCTCTCCTCCTCCTCTCGTTGCCCCTCCTCTTCCTTCTCCTCTGTTGCCCCTCCTCTTCCTCCTCCTCCTGTTGCCCTCCCTCTTCTTCCTCCTCCCGTTGCCCTCCTCTTCCTCCTCCTGTTGCCCTCCTCTTCTTCCTCCTCTGCTTTGCCCCCTCCTCTTCCTCCTCCTCCCGTTGCCCTCCTCTTCCTCCTCCTCCTCCGTTGCCCTCCTCTCCCCTCCTTCCCCTCCTCTTCCTCCTCCTCCTTGCCCCTCCTCTTCCTCCTCCTCCTGTTGCCCCTCCTCTTCCTCCTCCTCCTCCCCTCCTTCTTCCTCCTCCGTTGCCCTCCTTTCCTCCTCGTCGTTGCCCTCCTCTCTCTCCCTCCCTCTCCCGTTGCCCTCCTCCTTCTTCCTCCTCCCGTTGCCCCTCCTTCTTCCTCCTCCCGTTGCCCCTGCTCTTCCTCCTCCTCCCGTTGCCCCTCCTTCTTCTTCCTCCTCCCCGTTGCCCCCTGCTCTTCCTCCTCCTCACCGTTGCCCCTCCTTCTTCCTCCTCCGTTGGCCCCTGCTCTTCCCTCCTCCTCCCTTGCCCGTTCCCTTCTTTCCTCCTCCTCCGTGCCCACCTGCTCTCCTCCTCCTCCCGTTGCTTTCCTCCTTCTTCGCTCCTCCCTGTTCCGCTCCTCCTCTTCCTCTCTCCTCCCGTTGCCCCCTGCTCTCCTCCTCCTTCCGTTGCCTCCTGCTCCTTCTCCTCCTCTCGTTGCCCGCTCTTTTACTCCTCCTCCCCTCCTCTTCTCCTCTTCCTCCTCCACTCCCACCCGTTTCCTCCTCGTCTTCCTCCTCCTCCTGTTGCCTCCTCTTCCTCCTCCTCTCCTGTTGCCCCTCCTCTACTTCCTCCTTCCTGTTGGCCCCTCCTCTCCTCGCCTCTCTCCTCTTCCTCCTCCTTTGCCCCTCCTCTTCCTTCCTCCTCCTGGTTGCCGTCGACTCCTCTTAACTCCTCCTCCTTCCTCTCCTCGTTGCCCTCCTCTTCCCTCCTCCTCCTGATCTGCATTCGTAGTAGTGTGGTCGCGGTTCAGTGGGTTTCGGACCGTCGCTGGGCGCTTGGCGAGTTGGTATCTGTTGTTGTGTGGATGGGTCGGTGCGCCTCACCGGTCGTTTCCTCTGTCCTGCCTGCGTCTTGCCTCCTGCCTCTTACCTCCTCCTTATCCTTGCAAGCCTCTCTCTCTCTCTTCTCCTGTTGCCTCTGACCTTTCGTCGCCCGTTCCTCTCTCCTTCACCGTGAAGCCGTTGCCTCCTTCATTTCTCGTCTCTCTTACCTGAGTTGCCGCCTACCTATTTTCTCTCCTGTTTGGCCAGGTCCTCCCTCTCCCTCTTCTCCCTCTTCGTGTTGCCCTCCTCTTCCTTCCTCGCTCCTATCTGTTGCCCGTCTCTCTGTCCTGCCTCCTCCTGTCTGCGGTCTCCTCTGGCGTACCTCTCTCCTCTCACTGGTTTGCCGTCCTTCCTCTTATCTCGTCGCTCTTCAGTCACAGCCGCTGGGAGAATGCGGCTTGTCTTGCCTCCCTCGCTCCTGGGTTGTCCTCCTCTTCCTCCTCCTCCGCCGTTGGCCTCGCAGAGGTCCTTGCTTCTTGCCTCCTCCCGCTCCTAAACTCAGCCTTGCCCATCGTCAGTCCTTTCTCCTCTTCCTCCTCCTGGCATCCGTTGCCCCTGCCTTTCTTCATCCTCCCGTTGCACCTGCTCTTGCCTCTCATCCGTTGGCCGCGCCTTTTCTCCTCCTCCTCGCGTCTGCAGCCGCTCCTCTTTCTGCCTCCTGCCGTTGCGCCCTAACCTCTTTCTCTCTCCTCTCACTTCATAGTCTTTATGACCGGTGTGCGCAGCTCTGCACCTACACCACTTCATTCCTGCGGCGGCCCCGTTTGCCCCTCCGTGCTTCCTCTCCTCCTGCGCTGAGATCGCGTTGCCAGACACACCCTCTCTCTTCCTAAACTCCTCCAACACCGGTATGCCCCTGCTCTTCCTCTCCTAACACGTTGCCTCTCCTTGCTGTCCGCTACCTCCTGTTTGCCTTCCTCCTGCTTCGCTCCGTACCTCCCGTTGCCCTGCTTCTTCCTCCTCTCCCGTTGCCCTCTGCTCTCCTGCCTCCTCCGTTCGCCCTGAGCTCTTCCTCATCCTCCAACTGTTTGTACCAAATGATCCGTCGCTCTTCCTCCTCCTCAGCCATGTCGTGCCACCAGCGCTCCTTCTCCTGTTGCCTTCCTCTTCCCCTCCCTCCTCACTGTTGCCTCCTCCTCTTCCTCCTACTACCTGTTGCCCCTGGCCTCTCCTCCATTCCTGTTCCACTCCTCCCTCCTCTCCTCCTCCTCCTGTTGCCCCTCCTCTCCTCCTCCCTCCTGTTGCCCCTCCCTTCTCCTCCTCGCTGTTTCCTCCTCCCTTCCTGCCTCTCTCCGTTGCCCCTCCTCTTCCTCCTCCTCCGCCCGTTGGCCCCTCCTCTTCTCCTCCTCCGTTGCCCGGCTCCTCCTCTTCCTCCTCTTCTCGTTTTGCCCCTGCCTCTTCGCGTTGCCGCCGCTTCCCTCGTCTGCTCCGTCCTCCCGTTTGCCCCTGCTCTTCCTCCTTCCTTCTCCTGCTCGATCCGTTGCCCTTGGGCCCACAACACAGAACCTGTCTTACCTCCTCCTCCGTTGCCCCTGCTTCTTCTCTCCTCATCGTTGCCCTGCTCGTTCCTCCTCCTACCCGTTGCCCCTGCTCATTCTACCTCCTCCCCGTTGCCCCTGCTCTTCATCCTCCTCCCGTTGTCCCTGACCTTGCTCTCTCTCCTCCTCTCCCGTTGCCCTGCTCTTCCTCTCCTCCTCCCGTGCCCCTGCTCTTCCTCCTCCTCCGTTGCCCCTGCCTATTCCTCTCCCGTTGTCCCCTCCTCTTCCTTTCCTCCTGCCTCACTTTATCCGCTTCCTTCGCCCCCATCCTTACTTTTCCCTTCCCATTCCACCACCTCGGCCCCTTCTCTTTCCCCTTTTTCTTGTCGTTTACTTCCTTTCTCCTTGCCTCCCCCTCCTGCCCCTCTCCCCCTCCTCCAACACCACCGAACACCGTACCTTAACCTGCAGTGAGACGCCCCCCTCCCCCCTCCCCCGTTTCTCTGTCACCCTGTCTCTCTGTATAATTTCTTTGTTGTCATTCTGTCGATGAAGGTAATAACCGTATCAGTTTTATGATTCTGAATGTTGTTTCTGATACTGTTGTGCGTTATTCCTTTAGTACGACCTAAGCGGCCGAACCCTATTTACTGTTAGTATCCGTGCAGTTAGTTCCGCCTGCTCTGTCCTTCCCTTCCAGACCGTAACCGGCCCACCGCATTTTTGTTGTTGTTCCTTTAATAATGCGTTCAGATTTTGCTTAGTCGTTAAGAGTTCACAGATTCGAATGAATCCGAGTGGCTTAGACGTGGAGGAAGGGCGTCGGCGCGGCGTTTGAGCTACGGAGCGTGCGGCCGCGTGGACACTCGGCGTCTTGCGTCACTCGACTTGTTTTCCAAAGTTAAGGGAATTTGTTTCCTGGCTCGCGCCGACCTCTGTGACGCTGCATATATTTTGATTCTTTTCTCTTTTTACCGAAGTCTCAGTGACTGCGTGACATTTTTCTTGGCGGGGGAACAAAGTATGTACGTGGTATTAGCTGGAATATATGCATTTTTTAAATTTTGAGAATGCATTTGCGTGATATGGCCATGACATGCAGTTCCCCTAATGTAACCAGGTTAAAGATTTAGGTGACCAGGAAACTGTATTGTTTACTTTTTTTATAATCAAGTGGAAGATGCATTCTGGGAAAGTTTTCCGCAGGTCCACGTCCTTCGTCTCGGGCGATGTACACTTAAGTCTGAGAATTACCTCCCTTTCTGACTCAGATGTCCATTCATCGCAGCCAAC
>NW_020868966.1:830677-833177 GCF_003789085.1 Penaeus vannamei
TGAAAATATATTTTTGTTCGTCAAAAAGTGGTTTTATTGTCAGATAATAATGTGTGTGTATTAAGTAGTGATGTATGACATGAGAGAGAGAACTGGCCTTGATCTAAAAAGCATGAATTGGGAGGGAATTTAAAGAGTAGGGATTTTCTATGATATTAACCACATTAATTAGTATGTTGATTAATAGTCTGCCTAAGTTTAAGTTCATCTCTATATTAAGCAAGTGTATGTTGAATAATAGTTCTGCTGCCATAGCTTTAAATTTATTGTTGTATAATTTCTCTATGAATCTTATCTGTGTTCAGAAATTTTCATGTGCTTGAATGATGATCACTCAGACACATGTTGATAGAGATTTAAAAAGAGAAACTTCTTGCTTGAACTTGTTAAGAGAGATTTTAAGAAATTAGTTTTGCATGCACATTCACTTACTTACTAAATGTATGGCAAATATCAGAAAATTATCATGCAGTATGTTTCGTGGGTTTGAATAACAATATTTTCTTTTGTTTTAGCACTCAATATGTCCAAAGTTTACCTGTGTGAGTATAAGCCTAGATCTGTAGGAGAATTAAGATATTAGGAATGTATTTTTCATAATGGCTAAGCTTGAGGTTTTAACAGTTGTGTAGATGCCTTAGTTTCTTATGTACTATATTTCTGGATTAGTTGTCATTATTATTATAATTATCATTATTGATATTTTCATTGTTATTATTATTATTATTATTATTATCATCATCATCATTATTGTTATTATTTTTGGTGTTGTTTGATGCAGCATTCAGTAAATTGGTTGTCTTTATTGATTTAAATAAATGTTTGTGTTCCTTAAATTTTTTGGTTATTTTAAATATTATTTTATTATTTTTTTGTAATTATTATCTCTTTTTGCATTGTTTCTTTGAATTATGGTTTGCTTCTTGGCATGTGTAGAGCAAAAGATTCTCAGCACACTCATTCCTCATATTCAAAGGCTGACATTTCAGTCTAAGTAGCATTTGTGTGTCTTTAGAAAACCATTTTGCTGCTTCAGTTATTCAGAAATATGCTAGACTGCCATTCTTTGCTTGTACATATTGGAGAGTTTTAAAAAAAGTTGAGAATTTTTTGTTGACTTGTCACTGTTTGTATTTTATTGCTTTCACCATCACGTATGTCTATGAAGAAGGCAAATTCAGGAAGTCTACTGTTGGCCTCTTCCATTCTGTTTCTTAAGTTCCTTTTTGCTTTCTTCTTTCTCATTTTTCCTCTTCTAATAGTATCCTTTCCCTTATACCTTTCTTTTTCTTATATTTTCTTTCACTTCTGTTGTTCTCTCCTCCTCCTCCTCCTTTCCTCTATCTGAGTTTATCCTATCCTGTCCTGTTCTCCAATCTCCTTTTCTTTCCTATCCTTTCCTAACATTTCCTATGCTTTCATATCCTATTGTCTGATTGCATCTCCTTTCTCTTCTCTCCTCTCTCTACTCCTATTCTCTCGTTATTAAATCCTATTTCTCATTTCTCCTCCCTCCTCTCCTCTCCTATCTTTTCCTATCCTCCAAACCCCTCTTCTTTCTCTTCTCATCTATCTCTCTCTTCTCTCTTGGCTTCCTTTCTTATTTTTGCCACTCATATTTTGTTCCTTCCCTTCCACATTTCCTTCCTTCCTGTATTTGTCTCTTCTTATAGAATAGTACCTGCACTGTGTTAGCTATTTTTAGAACACCTTTTTTTCGTTGATTTTGTTGGGTCTGTGTTGTGCTGCTGCCGGGAATGACCAGGGTGCAGAAAGCTAATGAGGTCATCACTGAGTTCCATGAGGCTGTTGCAGCTGCCCCACTGTGAGTACTTATCCCATAACTTTGCACTCCCGGTGTTGGTGCTGCACTAACCAGTCAGATTTTGTGGTGTTTTTATTATCTGTGGTTATGCCTTTCTTATTAACCTGTTTGTGTGTGGATGAGTGTTAGCTGGAGCTTTGCAGATATGTGCATCCTCTATATTTTGCGTGTGTTACATACAATTTACAGCATTATATATATATAAAAAGAACTTTATGAAAGTTTGAGTCCTGGTATCTTAAGCGTTTCAGATACCAGAATTCTCTTTTACAATTTTGCCCCCTTTATAGGTTATCCAAAACTATTTATCATTTGAGAAACCAACTGCAATAGAATAACAGTCTGTGTCGCTAATATTTGAGGAGTGTCCAAGTAACTTGTAATTGTGAAGTAGATGTTTTGATTACAGTGTTTCAACTCTGTGATTAACCTCTTTTGTTGGCCCTTTTCTATTTTGGTTCAACCAGAATTTCTTATGAGTTCCTCACTTTCTTTGAAGACAGTATTTTTTCCTTATGGTTTTCTAAGCATAAGCACAGATTAAGTACAGAAAAGTGGCATTTACTAATCTTGTGTCAAGGTGCCACATCATATTTTCCGTATTTCAATATAAATGGATGGAAAGAGTAACCCAAATATTACTACTGTTAGCAAAACAACTTTATAATTTCAGTG
>NW_020868966.1:850807-858307 GCF_003789085.1 Penaeus vannamei
TCCCTCTCCCCCTCTCCCCCTCTCCCTCTCTCTCTTTCCTCTCTCTCCTCTCTTTCTTCCTATATATATATTTTTTTTGAGATTGTATTTAGTGTAATTCCAAAGGAATTTATATCAAAATTATTTATCAAATTAAGTTCTATCAAAATGAAAAATAATCTGTGATATGAAATGCTCTGTTTTTATTTATGCTTTTTATGTTAGTTTCCTCATTAAAGAAGACAAAACAAAACTGAGTTTATGAGCCACATTTTATCAAAATACAAGTTGCTTTCCACTATCTTCATATTTTTGAATTACTACCAAAATCTGTGTTTGTAAATGGAAGTTAATATCATTAATGTTATTTTCATGATTGTCATTAGTATCCTCCTTTTTCATATATTCTCTTAATGCAACTATTACTCTCTATATTATTAGTAGTAGTAACAAAGTTCGTTATGCATTTTACTGTGGTAAATTTGTTAATGTCAATAGACAATACTATTTGACAAATGAGAATGAATATCATCACAATACAAGATATGTATTTGACTGGCTTTGTATAAATGTTTATCAGAAATACATCTCTTGTATTGGGAATATATTCATTCTCTCTTATACCTTTTCTATATTAGATGATAGTAGTTTTATCATGTGTAATATTTTTCTTGCAGACTCGTATGGGAGGTTCAGGCTCCAACTCAACACAGGACTTCGAGGAGGCTCTCAAGGAGGCTGAAGGAGAGAAGGCTGCCCTGGATGCTGCTAATGGTGGAACAGTGCCAGCATCCACCACTCCAGGCACTGATGTCAGCCAGCCTGCTGCATCATAAACCACTTCCTGCTACCATCACCACCACTAACACCTGCACTTTGCCACCCACTGCACCCCATCACCACAGAAAAATAGATAATGATAAGAGTTTTATGGATATATGAGCCCTATAGACTACTATCAGATATCAGTATTCTAATGATTTGTAGCTTTACTTTTAAACTCATTAGTGGGATGCATAATTTCTTTAGGTTCAAGATGCCATGAAAATGTAGATTACTTTAGGTTACAATCTTTGGCTAATACTGTGTTACTACTACGACAATTTCTAGGTCATAATGATCTGTAGGTGAAGTTTAGGTCCCCAATCAGAGCTTTCAGAGTTAAGGGCATGATTAATTTCATTATGATTTCTTGGTCTAGGGCATGATTTTTCTTCTTAGGGTGTGTACTACATGCCCATTATGACTTATGGAAATAATGCCACCTTTGGCTGTTTCAGAGATCAGATGCAATATTTGAACAATAACAGTTTCACAGACGTAGGTTTCATAGCTAAACTTTTTTTTCCAAACATATGTTAAAATGCTTCCATTACTGCATCTGTTTTTATAAGGATAGGGGCCATAATAAAGATAGCCAGAAGTGGAGAGTTGTCTCTGAAAAGGGTGAGTACTGTCAGCTTGCAGTAAGAACAATGCAGTGATAAAGGCAGAAAATGTGTAATTTATTTGAATTTGCCTGAAAGCAGAACAGACTGTGGTATTCACAGCTTTAAGATGACTCCCACAGACGTCAGAGGTTATCCACATTATGGTGCATTAACCAGTGACCAAAGGTGTAGGGTGGCTTAGGTACTAATTATTCATAGGCTGCCTTGTTAAAATATATCACTAAAATTGTGGAATATAGGGAAAATCATATTAAGTTATTCACAGTTGATGTTGATAAGTTTCTACTCCTTATGCAGTTGAGTTAACTTTAGATACTGTCTGTTGTTACATGAATTATATGGATATTGATACAAGTGTGGATGTTACAGGAGATGTGAGGTTGAATTTCATGTTCCATGTAATCTCTCTTTGATTATTATTTGATGGTGTGAATAATTTAGTATAATGTCTCCATAGTATAAGTGTTTGAATTTTATAGTGGGATAGCATTATATTATATTCTTTTTGTATTATTGTGTGTTTTAACCATTATTTGTATTTAAGTTTTATAATCTCATGATCTGAATGTGATTAGGTGACTGCACTAGATTTAACAAACATCAGTCAGGAGATTGAGTGATCATCCTTTCATGGCTTTAGTAAACCTAATAAAAATTTCTCATATAATAAGTGTAAAATTCAATCATTTCCTAACAACTGACTACTCAGTATGCAAACAAATGAATGTATGCTGTATTATCCTTCCACTGTAAATAGAGGATGTAAAAAGCTGTTCACTGACTTGCATTCTGAGTAGATTTAGGAAGTATCTTTGTGCTGAATAAGAAACATACTTTAGGGTTTTGCCATATGTGAACTATTCCCAGGGAGTTCATATGGAAAACCTTTATAGTAAATCCCAGGAATGAGTAGACCCCATCAGTATAATGCTGTGACATTCCCATACTAGACTGTAGTCAACACTCCAGGTCTCCACAAAGCTGTGTTAGCATGAAATGTTTAATGTTATATATAATATTTATTTTTTGAATACTTACCTTTAAAGTTTATTTTGTACAGATGCATTTTTCAAATTGTATGTGCAGTGTAACTGGAAAATAATTCAGCTAATATTAGGTGTATTTTCTTATAGTGAGACTGTAAAAAAAATCATATCATTTATTCTATGTATAGAAAAGTTATTTAAGATTTATTAAAGCTTCTTTTACATGGGTGTCATCTTTGAGATACGGAGTAGAATTTTGATTTGGGTTAATTGTGTAGGCCTGGAGTTTTTACACCTTGTGTTGCTTGTGGAAGTAGGGGAAATGAGATGGTTGTTGTTTTTGCTGTTGTACTCCCAGTTATTTGAAATGTAGTTGGAAGAAAGGGTTTTGTTTCATTTTGAACCTTACAGATTCAGTTTGGGAAAAACAAGATCATTTGAAAAAATAGCAGTTGTTAACAACAGTGTCTCCATACTTATATGTTGTTCTATTACCATTCAGTCAGATTCTGGCTACTCATACACAGCCTGGTTGCAGAAATGCTTTATGAACAATATGAACATTTGTAGAGGGTAAAATTACTCTGCAGGAAAGCAGAACTCACTATGTTGTAGCAGACCATACTTACAGCAAGGATATGTAAGATACCCCATTTTTTGTTATTGAAAGTAATTTCAGCCTTCTTTTGAAGGAAATATGACTTAGATTACTACACTATTAACCACCTTGAGACGTGAAACCATCCAAAATATTTTGGAGTATCTTTGTGATGTTCATTGACATTGTTCATAGGACACCAATGTCCCCATTTCTGACTGGATTTTTGGGACAAAATTATTGTGCACAATCTTAGACAAAAAGGACATTAAGATTAGTGTTTCTTAATTTTGTTTTAACAACTGTACCTTTGAATTTGCCATAATTTAGGGCTGATTGTTATAGGGAATACCATAATGGGCTGGCAAGTGTGATCTGGGCAATAAGGCACACATCACTTCAACCCATACCACCCTACCATCTATTTCGTAAAGACAGACAGATTGCTTAACCTCGCAGTTCACCCAGGGGAAGTACTTAGTAGGATTCATTTTGAGTAATTGAATTTTAACAAATCACAATTTGTATTAATCATATGTCTTATTAAAATCATTACTATTCTTGAAAGGTCTGTGTGTTGTTACCAGTGATTGTCACAGATGTGAAAGTATTACTTTTCTATTATGTTTTAACACAACAGAAGTATATATGAATATGTACATATATTTATATACTTGCCAATCAGGCAATTATGTCATAACCTGTGTAAGTTTTCCCCGAGGTGACTGAAAGGTTAAAGTTACTACTACTTTGGGAGGCTTATAAATTCTTGAGGAGAGCCATTTCTTTTTGGATCCGCTTTAAAACCGCTGTCGCTCTTACCGTTAAAGCGGGCTGCATGACCTCTTTGACGAGTGTTCCAAAAAAAAATAATATTTACAGAGTTCATTTGAAAGTTTCTCCGCAAGGAATAAAAAAAGGACAGTGACCGCAAGTCTCATGGTCGCCGTAACTTCTGTTGCCTGACTTTGTCTTCCCGGCTAGAGTGGACTTGTTTAATATTCGTGGAAGGCTAACTCGCACCCTTTTGAGCAGAGGGCTGGCCCGACTGAGCAACGAAGCGGAATTAGACCTCGAATTAACACGGAACATGTGTAGGTACGTTCCAGGTTTGAGCAATCACACCTAGTTCAGCTCCAACAGCCCTTTCAGTTTTCATACCCTGATAATGATGGGAAGCTCGGCCTAGGAGAATTCTTTACCTAAAATAAACTGGCTGACAAACTTCATGAAGTTTGAAAATGCGAAACTCTTTAACGGTTTGGTCATACCAGACAGTGGTTTCGAGAAAACATGTTGACTCTATTGCTATGAAAGATAGCCACTTGAAGGAATGAAGAACCAATGTGTATCCGTTATTCGTGGCAGAATTAACTGGACACGTTTTGTTGATGGCGAAAATAAACATAGACCGAGAATTCCCTTCTGTTTTTAATCTGATAACTTTATCGTGAAAATACTGTCGTTTAATGAAGAATGTATGAGTGAACACCACATGAGAGGCTGCAACGTGGAAGATTCAAACAATATTTAATCAGTTACAAATACTCGAAGTTAATAATATGATAAATAAGAGCTCATGGATACACGGCTGTCTCGAACTTATGCAATTCCTAATATAAGGTTTGGATGTAAAAACAGTTTTTAAGCTTCGAATATGAAAATCTTAACATGAACAATTTCCAGTCCATCATGGAAAAACACGCATGACTGCTCCTTTATTATGTACAGATAGCCGTTCAGATTTCAGTCTTGCTTTACCGTATTTAGTATTTTGGATCCATTGGTTACAATCAGACGTCGCCGCCAACCAAACTCCCGATTGGTTGGGAAGATTTATGCACAGGAAGGGAACGCAACAAAGGAGGCCAGTGAGAGAAATAACTGCCAATAGGCAGAACATTGTTAGTCTTATAAACAAGAAAAAAATTATACATTTCCGCGTTTTTTTTTTTTCTTTCTTTTTTTTTTAAAGATTGAAACCAACCTCTCCTGAACTATCTCCATTACCAGTTCACCTTAAATTGCTAACGTATCTATATTTGCATCTGTACTCGCCGCATCCGTGTTCATCCATCTGCTGTTTCACCCGTCTTTAATGAAGGCGAAACTGAACGGCAATTTGCACACCGCAACGCGTCGAAGCACGTCCCCTCAGCCACTGAGAAATCCACGCGGCATGAAGTGAGGGAGAATAGGATTTTTTTCCGAGCTCTCTAAACACTGCTCACGCCATTCACCTTCCCAGGGAGGCAATGCGAAAGAAAGGGGGGGGGTCCTAAAAGCTTTTGATTCTTATTTCCTTACTGCTTGTGCACGGACAAGAAAAGTGTCTGAATCAAGGTTTACAGTTTCATCATTGTGATTAACATGATTTTTATAATAATTGTCATTATTTCTTATAACTTTCATAATTATTATCATGAGCAATCATTATCATTATCTATCATTATCATTATCAATCATTATCAGCAATAATTATCATCATTATCAGTATTATCATCATCATCATCGTCATCATTATTTTGATCATTCATTTATCTTGAATAATCTTACCTTCCGGGGTGGCAGCCGAAGCCGAGGCAGCCGCTCAACCTCCCCCTCCCCTCCCCCGAGAGCCAATTTTCCCTTTGGCCGCCATCTTGAGGCCAACACGTCACGTATAGCCTTCCTTTATGACGACCATAAATTGACAAGCTAATCATTTTTCTTGTTACCCCCGCGGGCCATTTATGACCACCTCGAGGGCCATATTTGACCATTACTTTAACACCTCTGATCTAAAGTATTCCCTAAGTGACATTTCCATAATATATTACCAAGGTTCAGAAAAAAGTGATCCAAACCATCATTTATCTCCTTGTAATTTGAAAGGAGACAGAATGGCTTGTATCACATTTAACTGTTCTGAAGACTTTACGACCCGCGGTAGAACAAGTGAGCATAAGCTTTTGTTGATATATAAATCTATTGATTCTTATTTAGATTATTTATCAGCTGTGCATTACTCGGAAACATCGGTCCCTATTGATAAGTTGATTGCATCTAAAATAGCTACTTGTCTTCCACCCACAATGAAAGACATATAGTGAAGTAGTATATCCTTAAAGGCAGTGTAGTGCGGCAGTTCAGTATTACAGCCTCTGCGCTTCGGTTATGGAGCTTGGGATCCACTCTCCGCGCGGGAAATCGACACAGCTACCTGGAGTTGGCGGCAGTAAAAGAAACATTGCTACATGGCGAGTATTCTTGGGGACGTAACTTCCGCGAAGCCCGTGTGTGTGAGGATGCGATCTGCCATCCTAAGAGAAGTTCGAGCTAAAGGTTTTAATTAATTGCCCCCCCCCCCATCTTGCTCATTGTTGTCGTAGGGGGCTTAGGTGACGGGGACTGAGGACTGGAGGGGTTCACCGTACCTTTATCCTCAGCCCTAACTTTATGGTATTTTCTTTTCCTCCTTTCCTTTTCCTTTTCTTCTTCGTCCCCATCTTCTGTCCACTTCCCAAAGTGCGATGACAGAGCTAAAAGGATGGAAGGCCGGCTTGTGTCAGTCCTGAACGGCCTTCGTCCTCCGTTTGCTCTTCCCTCTCTACCCTCTTCATCACCATACTAACCAACGGCGCTCCACAGCCTTTGGCATCTAACATATTTTGTCCTAATCGTTAAGCCATTTTTACCGTTCTCACCACACATTTGTTTTGGCCATCAACCATTCTGGGAATTCACAAACATCGCCTTATAAACCAAAAAACTTCCTTACTCGGGGACTTCACCCCCAAGCGAATGACAAAGAGAGAGAGAGAGAGAGAGAGAGAGAGAGAGAGAGAAGAGAGAGAGAGAGAAGAGAGAGAGAGAAGAGAGAGAGAAGAGAGAAGAGAGAGAGAGAAATATATTATGAAATCGGGAATAAAATACTGCAGCACCCTCCGCATCTCGTTCCAGTCACACGAGAGCCAGAACTCCACATTCTGCAAGGCTCGCCTGGCCTTCTCTGTCTCTTATCCGGCGACATAAACGTAAAACGCAGGACGGACGAGGGCGGAGGATCGAGCCGCTGAGATTGACGTTCCCTCTCGGCGTCCCTCTCTGCGTGGGCGCGGGAAGGGAAGGCGACGGAGGGAGGAAGGGGAAGAAAGGATATGAAGAGGAAGAGATACGAAGGGGAATAAGAATAGAGAGGAAGAGAAAGAGAGAAGAAAATAAAGGGAAAGGATGTGAAAGAGAAAGCGATAGGGAAAGAGGGAGAGAACCTCTCCCTCTCTCCTATCGCCTAAAAGGGAAAAAGCAAATGCAAGTCATTCAGTTTTCGCGAGCTTGCTTCCGGGACTCGAATCACAGCTCAGCGAAGAGGCGAGACCCGTGAGCCGCAACCGCTCAAAGCGGATTGCAGTCCAATAGGAAACGGGCAATATCATGTACTGAACCCTGTGTATTCAACACGGAAATAGTCACAATAAAATCCAAATCAACGAATGGAGAATACGTA
>NW_020868966.1:880807-893307 GCF_003789085.1 Penaeus vannamei
AAAAAGCAAATACAGTAATTTGTACATTCCTTCCTATTTACAATGGTAAAAAAGATATCAAAATATGGGAACACAAGTCCTCCCCGGGACGACAGGACCGGCGCCCGAGGCCCGGGGGGCAGGGGTCCTTCCGATGGTGCAGGGCCCGGCCAAGGGTCGGGGGCGCCGTGCCCACAACACTGCCACGCTCAACAACAACCACCCTCACACTCCATACAAAAGTGACAGTAAAACAGGCGAGGAAACAACACAATTCACCTGGCTGAAACGGCCATTTGATAAAAATCAGCACGTGATACCGAGGGCGGAGCAAATGACCCATGGGCGTCACACACACAGCAAGGTGGGGATGAGGGACGCCCCAGGTGAGTAAACAACTACCATAACATGGCTTGGGGGGGAGAGGGGGATGCTGTGGTGGTCCCGCGCGGGCCGACGATCACATCAACAATCTTTGCCAACAGAGTGTAGCTGTACCAAGGTAGAATCCCTGTGGGGAGCGAGTATTTTTCCCTAACAAATGACAGTGCAGAACATTACATTAATAAAAAGAACAAAACTGACGGCCTGGATGAGGCTATGAGATGCAAGTGATTTAATCCTTGCGTAACTAACATCGTGCATCGAGTGAGCAACACCAACGGTATCTACATTTGTACATAATTATGGTAGTTTTGTTACATTATTGTAAATATTAAAGTTATTACTATCAAAGAGAAGCAATTATCATCTGCAGTCAGAGCCTTCCTTGTACGGGTAAAGTGTATGGCGTAACGACGGGACGTCTGGGAGAGGTGGTCCAGAAGTTTGTCTGGGGCCGAGACTGCTGGCGGAGCCTCCACCTTCTGGTACAGTTCCTCCTGTAGCTGCTATTTGAGCCTCTAATCTCTGAAACATTTCCTCTGGACACTCTGATCTCGACGGCGCACTCAAGGAGCCGAGGCCGTAGTCCATCTTAGGTAATCCCAGTTGTTCTGCTGCACTATATGACGGTGGCCAGCCGGAGTCATAGGGGCCAAGGGGGAGGGGAATGTTTCCTGCCTGTGGTATCCGAGATTCAAGGTGAGGAGGACACTCAGTCACCTCAGATAGGGGATGTTGGACTGGTTGCTGTGGTGGTTGCTGTACGTACTGCTGCTGCTGCTGTTCCTGTTGCGGTAACGGCTGCTGTTGAGTCGGTGGTGGGGGTAATGATGATGGTGGCGATGGCTGTGAGGTTTCAGGAATTAATTTCTCATGTAAAGGTTCTGGGGGAAGGTCAGGAGGTTTCGGTGCAGGAGGGCCTGGCCCTTGATCTTGTTCGTCGGCTTCTAACTTGCGCGGAGTGTTGGAAGCAACATAGCCATCTGATATCCTCGAAAATTTTATTTTGAGGGGGATTTTAGGAATACAGGACTCTTCCTTCGTTGACTCAGAGTCTAGTTTAGGCACCGATAATCGAATTTTTAAGGATGGATTCATCACAGAATCCGAATCACTCCGCTCCTCTTTGTGACCTCCGGCATTATTTGCCTCACTCTTGATATTCTTGTTACCACTAGAACTTTCACTCTTCGCTTTCCAAAACCTTATGACTAACTTGGGAGCATTGGTACTGTCTCCTGTGATGACTTTCACGTCGTGCTGGTCATCACAACTACCATCCTTGCCATCTCCACTGCTTTCACCCAGAAGAATCTTGCGTTTCTTGGCTTTCTTTTCTCGGTCAGTCCCTTTCACCCCACTCTTCTTTTCACCTTTATCAAAGTCTGCCATGATCTGCTCTCGAAATTTCATATTATCATTCTTGATCTTCACCATCGCATTTTCTTCAGCAATCCGCTTTTTAGGCGGCCGCTGCTTTCCACCAAAATCTTTGGAGTCTGCTGTTACTGTTGTAACTTCACTTCCCTTCTTCCCTAAACTAATACGTAACTTTGGAGGAGGTTTGGCACTTGATACATCTTTTTCATCTAGATTTTTTGCAGCTTCCTTTGCCGCTCTTGGTCTTTTTCTTATCACATCGCCACCTTCTGTCGTTTCCGAATTTCTCTTCCCAGAGTCCTCCATCACAGACCAGTCCAAGTGTCTTAATTCCCGGGGCGGTCTCTTTCTTCTGCCTCCACCTCCACCTCCTGTTGGGGTTTCATCCTGCGTGTACATTTTGTAGTCTTCTCGTGTTGGTATAGAAGGCATGGAAGCAACAGCCTTTGGAATGGTGATGCCAGTTCTTAATTGTGGGGGAGGGTTTGGAGTGCTGTTAATGGGTCCAGAGTCTGCAGGCTCATTTGGTATTTGATCCTGATAGCAATACTGACGAATCAATTCCTTCTTCCTCATTCTTCTTAACGTTGATGTTGTAGAAGTTGGAGTAGGAGCTCCCACTGCTTCCTGTGGCGCAGCTGACGTATTAGTTGCCGAGTATGAGTTAGCATATGGTCCTTTGATCTTAAGCTTGAGTTGGTTTGTTCTCTCATCGATTCCAATTTGAGCTGTTGGCACTGTCAGTGACACTCTACTATCGTCTCCTGTATTCTTAGGCAAGACAGACAACTCTGATGTTGGATTTGAATCTCTGACATCACTCAAGTTTGATATTGTAAACTTGATTTCAGGAATGCTTGAGGTGAACTCTGAAGTGAACTGTGGGATATCTTGAATTTTGTCTGGAGATTTTGATGGGCCCTCTAGCATGTCATCGCCACGAGGTGGACTAGGAGAGTGCGTGCTTCGCCGTAGCTGGGAGTTTTGCGTGTTCCTGTAATCCTCAAGTATTTTGGCAACTTTGTCACCATCATCTGCTGACTTGGTAACCCCCTTCTCTTTCTGTGATGACTTTGATTTTTTGCTTGACTTTTTAGTTTGCTCTTTGTGCTCAATAGTATAAGTTGGTGTAAGCGATTGTTGAGGTGTTGTGTCAACTGATTGTCGCTTTTCTCTGGACTTTCGCAAATCATCCAGGGTGTTGTTGGCTGGGCCATCATCAAATTCGTTGTCAAAATCAAAGTCATACACTGTTCCAACCAGCTCTTTGGGCACTGATATAGAGTTGAATCTTGGGCTTTGACCCCGACCCTTTCCTTTGCCAGTGCTCCTGCCTCGCCCCTTGTTGTATGCAGCTCTGTTGACTTTGCTACCCTTTTTCTCTCTTGCCTTTGTGCTTTCCTTGTTTACCCATCTCGGAGATGATGCCTGGGATCTTGGAGACTTCTTCTCGGGTGCTTTCTGTGACTTGGCTTCTTGCATGTATATTGGCACGCGTTTTGGAGCAGGCTCTTCCTTTTGATGAAGAACACTGTCATCTACTGTAATAGTTTCAATCTTTGAATCAGGTACTTCAACAGCAATTTGCAATGGCGATTCCTTTTGACTGGGTACAGTGGTGGGGCTCGTCACAGACAGCAGTGGAGATTTGCTTACGGAGGCGGAGGTTAGACTAGTAGTGGTCGTAGTAGTTGTAGTTGTAGTTATCGTCTTAGCCACAGACACAATTGAGTTTGAAGCAGGAGGGACAATACTCATCTTGCTACTAACTACAGAATTTCTCGCCGGAGATACCAGGGGTCTGCTGACCTTTGTAATGGTCACACTGCTCTCTGTTGAGGTTGTGGTGGCTGTTACAGGAGCTTGAGAAGGCTTTGTGGACTGTGGCGACACTACAGGCACCTGAGATGGTTTACTAGACTGCTGTGATACTACAGGAGCTTGTGAAGGTTTGCTGGACTGCTGTGATAGGACAGGTGCCTGTGATGATTTACTGGACTGAGGTGATACTTGAGGCTGGCTCGCTGTTCTGCTGACTGATGACGATAATACTGAATGACTTGTAGAAGAAATGTCTGTTGGGGCTACAGTTGTTGCCGGTGGTTGAGATGCTGTAGAAACTGGTACATTTTCATTTTTATTATATATACTTGAAGGAGAAGGTTGTGGTTGTGCAATTTTGTTGTTTGGTAATACTGGAGAAGGTTGTTCTTCTCTTGTATGTTGTCCTCTACTGGTTGTAGGAGAAACAAGACCTGGGACTACCTTGTTACTCTGAGCCAAAGGAGAAGAGAGAGGTGGCACAGTCATCACACTACCTGGAGAAGATAGTGGCTTTGTAGTTTTACTGCTTGAAGTTGCCTGTCTGCTCCCTGCCTTGGCATCTGTTGTCGGCAGTTCTGGAGTTGGAGGTCTGTCATCATGTGCTGACAATCTGGACATTTCCTGAGAACACATACTTGTTTTATCTGGAATCTGATTTTCTCGAGCAGGTGGTGGATACTGCTGTTGACTTAAAGCAGCTAACTCATTGGCACTATGCTGTTGCAAGTATGCTGGTATTAGAGTGGTATTGAAAATAGGTGGATGGATACCAGCTTCTACCATTTGACGAAACTGACTGGTAAACATGGTACGGGCATTCAAAAAATCAATGGCGCTGAACAACTGATGTTGGGCATCAGCAGAGTACATGGCTCGTTGCAGATCAAGCATTGACATGGAGGAGGGCAGGCCTAACTCAAGGCCAGACATGGGAAGGTGAGGAGGCAAGTGCGGTCCAGTCCCTGGATCCACTTTATGCTCAGGTTGAGGAGGACTCTTCTCCCACTGCCCTCGCCACTGCTCTCTGAAGTTAGCACCTGGGGAGGATGAACTCTTGGGAGGTAAAGCCTCAGCAGATGATGCTTGAGGAGAGGCTACTGAGGATTCTGGCACAGGGGGAACTGAGAAAGAGTTGGCCTGGGAGTGAGGAGGAGAGGAGGCTGTGACTTCATTCTGTCTCTCTGGGGGAGGTACAGGTTTGGTGGGCTCAGCTTGTGCTTCTGGCTGTACTTCAGGTTGTGCTTCAGCCTGTCTCTTCATCTCGCCTATAACATCCTCCAGATTCTTTCTTCTAGTGGGGGAGACAAACTTGTTAAGCACTTGTTTCCCTTCCACTGGGGTTGGCAACACCACCGGGGTCTTGCTAGTCACATCTACAGTTTCCAAACGTGACTCATCACTCATAAAATTATTTACAACACTATTTACATTTACCATGTCATTACACACTGCATGAACTCTATCTACAGGTTCAGGTGTAGTTATTGCACTCTTATATCCACTGTCCTTCGGCTGTTCAACTCGCTTTTCTCCTACAACATTTATGGAGTCTTCATCACTATCCCCAATTCGAACTTTCTTGGGTTCTGGTTCAGTATCTGATGTTTCAACAATATCATCTAATCTTTCAACTTCCAAATCTACACCCACGAATCCAAACACACCAGACTTTTGTTGCTGTTCTGTTCTCTTCACATTTTCTACTGGTTTTGGAGTTGCATCCTTCTCTCTCTTGTCACCTGGGGTTTCTGCTGCCACTCTCGAATCTTCTTCTCTGGCAGGTTGTTCTGTTTGTTTCTGCTGGCAATCTTTCTCCAGAACAGGTTCAGCCTTCTCAGCAGATTTTTCTCTCTGTCCAAAGATATCCACAGCTTCTCTTGAGGGTTCAACAATTTCATTTAGCAGATCTGGCTTACTAAATGGTACAGGCATGGTTTCTTCAGCTGTTTCTATTTTGTCTTTTGGAGATTCCTTTTCTTTGTCATATTTTTCTTCAAGAGAATCACTGTCTCTGACTGGTTCTCTTCTCTCTTTGGGTGACTCTCCTCTCTCTCTACTGGTGTCTCTTCCTCTTAGGCTGTCTTTCTTTTCTCTTGGTGATATGGCTTTCTCAGGGACCATTCCTTCTTTTTCTTTCGGAGATAAAACTTTTTCTCTTGGAGACAAAACCTTCTCTCTCGGAGACAAAACCTTCTCTCTTGGAGACAAAACCTTCTCTCTTGGAGACAAGACCTTCTCTCTTGGAGACAAAACCTTCTTCCTTTGGAACAGACCCTTTTCTCTGGGGGATACCACTTTTTCTCTGGGTGATAAAACCTTTTCTCTCTGAGACTCTTTCTTTTCTTTATGAACCTCTTTTTCTATTATAATTTCATTACTCTCTCCTTGTAAGTTCGTTATTTCAGGTAACAACTCTTTCTCTGCAGCTTTGACTTCCTTATCTCCAGGCAAAACAAGCTGCTTCTCTTTTCCACCAACTGCTCTATCTCTTAGTGAATCATTCTTTGCCTTTTGTTGTAATGATTCCTTCCCTTGCATGACTTCCTTCTTTTCCACAACTGGATCTTTCCTTTCTCTCAGGAACTCCTTTCTGTCCCTTTGTACTACTTCCTTCTCCTTTAGTGTCTCCTCCTTTTCTGTGGTACTTCCTTTGGAGGTGCCAGATTTCTCTTGGCTGCTTCTCTCTGGGGTCTTTTTGATGGATTTGAGTGTCTCCTCAGACTGTACCTCTCTTCTGGTATGGAGTTTATGACTGGTGCCAATGTCTTGGGAGAGTGGAACCGGTTCTCTCTCTCTTCCTCTTCTTCGTCCTCTCGATGGTGCATGAGAGTTACTTCTGAAGTCTTGCACGGAGACATCACCAGGAGGAGTTCTCGGTCTGCACTGAGGCCCACTTTGACGTAATCTTGACTCCAATCCAGTCTCTCTTCTGGTGGGTGATTTAGAACGATGGTCTTCCGTCTCATTGGACATTCCGGATTCACTTCTCTCAGTAATCGGCGGCTGAAACCCATGTTCAGGCCGCCCTTCGGAAGTTTTAAGCTTCTTGTCAGGGGCCTTCCGGAGGGTTCCAGCTGCCGGTTCCTGGTTCTCATCCTCCCTCTCATCGCTGTCAGAGGTGAGGTGTAAGTCGCCTGATATGCTTGAGGGGCCTCGAAAGAGCTGGTTTTTGGAGAGATCTGGAAACTCATCACCAGCTGATTTAGAAGTGTGAGATAGGAGGGATTTTCTTCCGGGTGTGGCTGGTCTTCCTTCCTCGTTTTCATCTGAGGAGCTTTGGTATGGTCGTATATAGATGTCGCCACGAAAAAACTGCTTGTCTGTCTTTGCTTCTTTGTAGACCTCAGTAAGAGGATCAGTTTTATCCTTTGCAGCTTTGTCTTTTTTGATGACACTCTCTTCATCACTGTCAGAAAATATAGACTTGGAGAACTTCAAATCAGAATCACTTTCTGAGCCTGAGTCTGAAACAGTAGCTGACGATACAGGCTTAGCTGCACGAGGAGATTTAGATTTTGATCTTGGCCCAGACTTCCCTTCCATCCGTGAGATTCTCTTGTTTTTAATAGGTGATACAACAGGAGTTGTTGTTGGCAACTCGGACTCCTCTGTGCCACTGGATGCAGCTGTTCCTGCCTTACTGTTGCCGCCCTTCAGATTTTCAGCAGCCTTCTTAGCAGCCTGCCGCATTGGGACATACGGCAGAATTTCTGGCGGCTCAAAGAGGTTCTTCTTGGGAGCATCAGAAGATTCACTCTTTTCTTCACTGACTTTCTCATTCTTTTCCTTTGTGCTCTTGCTCTTCCTTCCTTTAGTGGGTGTTATTCTCTTCTCCTCCAGTACCTTCTTCTCTTCAATGATCTCAGGCTCGTCTGGATCTTCCTTTATCTCCTTGACTGGTTTCCCTACAGATTTCTTAACATCTGCCACATCTGCAGTTGCTGGTCCAGCTGTACCTGCAGTTGCACTGGTTGAAGTACTTGTTGTATTCTGACTAGTGATGAGTTCCGATGCTTTCTTTGCAGCTTTCCTCTGTGGCACAAACATATGACCTGGAGTTGCTTCAACTTCGCTCTTGGTGACTCCATGTTCCACATCAATTTCTTCTGACTGTCTTGTTTCACTTTTACATCTTTCAGCACTGGCTGTTTTTCTTACTGTTCTACCAACTTTATCTGTTTTCTTTTTGTTCATTCTCTCTGCCTTTGCCTCAATCTTTGGAGTAAACTCTTTCTTAGCTGCCTTTGTCTTCAGTGTTGCATGGTTTTGAGAATCTGTGGTACTTTCCTTGTTTTCATCATCACTGTTCACATCACTATCACTTATTCTACTTTCATTCTTCTTATCATGTTTCTTTGGTCCTTTACTTAAAGCCGTATCCCGACCATTGTCAGAACTAGTGTCTGTCCGGTCACTTACACCAAAGATATCACTGCTCATCACTGCCGGCTCATTACTCTTTTCACTGTTGTTGTCCTCGTCACTGGACAGCTTGTAGGTGGGAGGACCCAGTTCATCATCATCACTAAGCTCCAACTTTGGAATTTCAGATACTGGTGAACTTACACTGGTAGTCTGGCTACTCAGAATATTTTTAGACCACTTGCCCCGACGACTGGGCTTTTTCTCTTTTGCTGTAGCCACTGTCACCACTGGTTCGTCCTCACTACTTACACTCGAGTCTAACTTAGATGGCGTCACCTTCCTTTTGTTTCTTCTTTTGGTGGGTTGTGGTTTGGGTTTACTTACTGGTTCTGCCTCATCCTCAGAAGTATCTACACTGGGACGCTCCCTCACTGTCTTTGAAGATGAGGCATTAGTTTCTGTTTTAACAGTTTTGTCAGTTATCAAATTATCAAACTTCTTAACGTCTTCCTCACTCGAGCCGTGCGGCATCCGGTCTCTGAACGACCTGCTCTTAATGGCACTAGCTCTCCCCGTCCCTCTTCTCCTTCCAACTCTCCCCCTCGTAGGTCTGTTAATGGTCTCAAGTTTAGGCTTTTCTTTGTCACTACTGTCAAGGAACGGTAACTTGCTCTTACTGGATGGGGGCTCCTGCTTGACTGAGTGATTTTCTTTGTTGGTTTCCTCTTCACTACTTGTGTAAACAGAATAACGAGTATTACCTTTCGTAGGCAGAGACCATTTTGTGGAAGCAAGAGAAGAATCGGAGTCAGAAGTACTATAAAGAGAGCTAGAGCGTGACCGGCGCTGTTCCGCCCCATTGACGTACATTTTCTTATATGGATTGTCTGTTTTGTCTTTTGATGTTCTAATAAGGCCATTGACATCCTTCTTCTCTGGTTCCTTCTTGGGTTTCACCTTTTCTGTGAGAGTGCCAGCTATGCAAGCTACAATCTTTTCGAAATGCTTTTGCGTGTGGCTAGGAGCACTAGGGTGGGAATACAACTGATCATATACAGAAGGACCATGATTGGCCTGCATCACTGCATCTACCTCCTGCTGCGTCAAGTTCATGCTGCTGCTGGCCAGAATGGATGCCTGCTTTGAGAAGGTCTGTTCTCGAGTTTTAAGGAAGGATCTGGAGAGTCTCTCACGACGACTGACCATGTAGCAGAGGTTACGAACCTGTCAAGAGAAAAAATGGAAGTGTTGTAGTACCAAAGTCTTGAATAAAGAAATAGCAAATAATTTTTTTCTATTTTTAAATTCAAAGAATGGGAATATCAGGTGACACCAATTAATATTAGTGATTCCTTGTTAACTAATCACTTGTGAAATCAATCCATGTGGAAACAAAATTCAAAAAACAAAACTATACATTGGGCAGTGCATTTATCCAAAGCTAATGGGTTAATACAGCCTCAAGTCCTTTCTTGAGAAAATTATAGTCACGTACCCTCTCCAAGTACTGCCTCAACTGTACGAACATCTTCATGCGCTCAATGTCATGCTCCTGCTGATGGGAAAGAAGGTCTATTTCTTCACTGCGTGGCGTCAAGAGTGGTTTGTTGAAACCAGCCTGAAAACAGAGTTCAAATTAGATCAGCACACACTCGTTCTGGTGATTTATTTCAAACCTAAAATCCTTAAACTTCAATTCTGAGTAAATGTGTACAGTTGTGTCTCTGTGTACTTGTGTGTCTGTAAATATTTTATTTCTTAATATGTATTTGTCTTTCCACATGAATTTCTCTATATGCATCTGTCTACACGTGTGAATTGATCTCTCTACATCTAACTATTTCTCTATATGTCCTGACATTGTGGTTGCATTACCGTCTGTGTGAGAGTTTGAGTACAAGTGTTAATTAAACCAAACAGCAAATAATTCCACAAAAATAAATGGAAATGATCATTGTATTATACTATCACATACCTACACAAATGTGTGTTTTATAAATATGCATTTCAGCATAAACATTTCTAATTAAAATCCATCTAACCAAGCAAACTTTATCAAACCAATAAATGACATCACTGCACAGACTATCTTCCTTGAAAAACCCTTTGATAATTTATAACCAACAGTGGTAGTCTCCATCTCTTAGTAAGATAATGTATCCCAACAAAATCCCCATTACCCGTCTCTTTAGCTTCCAGTAGTTAAAAATAGTCTCGGTTGTCTCAAAGTCAATGTCCAAGAAGTTTGAAGTTTCCAGGACATCAACATGCTTGTAGAATTCAGACTCAATCTGCCGCAGCTTGGCAGCTCGAGCCTGGTTCTTCTGCTCTGAAGTCCAGTCTTTCTTCTTCTTCGGGGCTCCCTCTTCCGCGTCACTCTCTGCTTCGCATCCTACCTTCTTGCTTGCAACACTATGCTTCTCACAATAAGACTGAAATTTTTCAGAAGTACGGTCAGATAAAAGGTAAAGACTTCAATTTCACTTAACCTTCAGCTGACAGATTAACTGACAGCCCATTTAATAGGACATACTGTAATATATAAAACTTAGAAAGCCAATCATTCTTTCTGGTATATATAAAATACTGTTATTCTGTACCTCTACATAATCCTCTACATAACACTCATTTCTTTAGGCACAATCCAGTTACAATCATATTTGCTTCTCTCATTCACTCTCTCATTCTCACTTGCTAATACTTAACACACACTTACTCTACCTCACTAACACATTCATACTCATTTGCACTTCTTCATTTATTCACACTCACATATACTATGCTAAAATAAGACCTAAACACATTTAAGCTCATTCTCAGACATACAGAATGGGGAAATAACAGGTACAAAGAAGGCATTCTATATATCACACTACAACTTGTGTATAAAAGGCAATTCTATATGCACACTAAAATTTGGCAAGAGTATTTCCAACTTAAACACAGGAAGCCAAACATATGGAGCTGGTTGTAAGGGGCCCATTGAAGGTATTTGTTTTAGACCCTTCAGAGAATCTTTTATCTTAAATTCCTTTACAAGCTCCTCAAGATCAATCAAACAAAGCTTAATGCTTTGACAAATCTTATTTTACAGGTGCATGTCTAAGACTATCAGCATTCACCTAAATATTAATGACTTTCTAATCAATTTTGAAAATACAAGATAAATATTTTGCTTTCCATAAATCATTTCCATCACAAATAATTAAATATATTAAAAAACATCACATTTAGTTAACATAATTTTTTTTATAAATAATAACAAAGTAGCAGAAAGTACTTACCCTCAGTTTCACACCATCATCGGCACTTTCATCTTCAATGATTGCTTTCATCTCTAAGCCATGCTTGAAAGCGCAGGTCACATGATAGGCAGTTTTGCAGGTTTTAACCGAGCACTGGATACATGCACCTCGGCGTTCTCGACACAAGACACAGACCAGTGCCCATCGACTTTGCTGTAGGTTAGAATAGGGATGATTGAAAAAACAAAAATACAGGCTTTCCAAAATATGGAAAACTGTAATCAATTCAAATCAGCAAGCACTATTATCATCCCTAACTTTCAAAGAAGTTTTGTCATGACAACCATTTTAATATCCATTTTTTGCTTAATGTCAGTGTTAAATGCTTCTGCATGTTGTTAAAAGCCCAAAAAGAGTGATAATGGGCAAGTGATGTCTGCATGTAAACAAGGATAATACCAATTAAGACCCAGGTATTTGGGATAACATTTGGTTGTCTGTGTCTGTTTATACACACATTTGAAAACATTGAGAGGAAATCCCGTTTAGAGGTACTAAGAAAAATAATACCTTTATCATCTCCGAGAAAATTATTATCACAGACATATATTGTACTTAACCCAGTCACACCGGGTACATTTTGTAGCCAAAATAAAAAAATCTGGGCAGGTACAAAATCGGCGGGCGGAGCTTCCCCGGAGTCTATCCGCCCGCCCGGCCGCGTGCCGCTTCTGCCTCAGAGCACAGCCCCGAGACAGCATCACACTGGCGGGCAGCCCGGCAATGTTTATTTTTTCCAGTGTCTCATATATGTGACGCCCGGGACGAATGGGTTAAGTTACAAAATGAAATCATGCTACTTTCATAGAAATACTGGACATAATTTGAAAAGATTAAGATGGTAGTAACTAAAAGCAAACTCTACTGAGATTACATTAAAAGATGCTACTTCAAAGGGAAATTACAAAACTGCCCTCACAAAATGCAAAGCAATAACACCAGTATCAATTTATACAAAATGTGTAGGCAAAACCTGTTATATAAGTGAGTTCCAAACTTTCTTTTAGTAGACAAATTCATTAACAGATTCAAAAGTTAAACTGGAAAGCTCAATGCAAGTAAATTTACAATCGCAAGAAATAAAATTTGTCAAAAGAGAGACTATACTCCCAATTTCTTGTAGGAAATTATCTTTTATCTTTAATTATCATTAACCTTTCCAGCTTTCTTATCTATAAAAAAGAGATGTTTTTATATATGTATAAATATATATATATATATACTCACAGGGATGTTTGGAATCTTTGTAATAGGCTCCATTCG
>NW_020868966.1:898185-909176 GCF_003789085.1 Penaeus vannamei
AGGAGAGAGAAAAAAGAGAGAGAAGAGAAAGAGAGAGAAAGAGGAGAAAGAAAGAGAGAGAAAAGGAGAGAGAAAAGAGAGAAAAAAAGAGAGAAAAGGAGAGAAAAAGAGAGAAAGAGAAAGAGAAAAGAGAGAAAAAGAGAGAAAAAGAAAGAGGAAAAAGAGAAAAAGAAAAAAGAAGAGAAAGAGACAAAGAGAAAAGAGAAAAGAGACAAGAGAAAAGAGAAGAAAAGAAGAGAAAAGAGAAAAGAGAAAAAGAGAAAGGAGAAAAAGAGAAAAAGAGAAAGAGAAAAAGAGAAAAAGAGAAAAAGAGAAAAAGAGAAAAGAGAAGAGAGAAAGAGAGAAAGAGAGAAAGAGAGAAAGAGAGAAAGAGAGAAAGAGAGAAAGAGAGAAAGAAAGAAAGAAAAAGAGAAAAGAAAGAAAGAAAGAGAAAAAGAGAAACAAAAGAAAGAAAGAAAGAAGAAAGAAAGAAAGAAAGAAAGAAAGAAAGAAAGAAAGAAAGAAAGAAAGAAAGAAAGAAAGAAGAAGAAAGAAAGAAAGAAAGAAAGAAAGAAAGAAAGAAAGAGAAAGAGAAAGAGAAAGAGAAAGAGAAAGAGAGACGGAGACAGAGACAGAGAGACAGAAAGACAAAAAGACAGTGAGACAGAGACAGAGAGACAAAGACAGAGACAAAGAATCAAAGACATAGACAGAGGCAGACAGACAGACAAAGACAGACAGAAGCACAGGCAGAGACAGAGACAGAAAGGGACAGAGACAGAGACAGAGGCAGAGGCAGAGACAGAGACAGAGAAACAGAGAAACAGAGAGACAGAGAGACAGAGAGACAGAGGAGAGCAGAGCAGAGACAGAGACAGACAAGACAGAGGTAGAGACAGAGGAGAGACAGAGGCAGAGGCAGAGACAGAGACAGACAGAGACAGACAGAGGCAGAGGCAGAGACAGAGACACACAGAGACACACAGAGGCAGACACAGAGACACACAGAGAACAGACAGAGAGACAGAGAGACAGAGACAGACAGAGACAGACAGAGAGACAGAGACAGAGACAGACAGAGAGACAGCCAGAGACAGAGACAGAGACAGAGAGACAGCCAGAGACAGAGAGACAGAGAGACAGAGAGACAGAGAGACAGAGAGACAGAGAGGCAGAGAGGCAGAGAGAGGCAGAGACAGAGAGAGACAGAGACAGAGACAGAGAGAGACAGAGAGAGAGAGAGACAGTGAAACAGCACATCAGCTGAAATCTCAATATCTTATAAATAAAAAGGATAACAAAGCCCTTTTCCTTGAGATATTTCAACATCTAAAATGAAATGAGGAAAGCATCCTACTGTAACATGTGTATAAAAATTGTTTTTAAGTGTCTGTACAAGGCATGGCTCTCAAAAGTGATTTATGGTCTTTCAAAGTGGCAGTTTAGCAAAAAGTGGTGTTTGTTACTAGTCTATCTCAGTATTTGACATCCTGATCATGCTGGGCATAAGCACTTTGTCTGATCCAGACTCTACAACTTTAAACAATAATGTAAATGTTTCCTTCAACAATTAACCCACTTGTGAGGTGTGTCTCAAATGTGAGTCACCTGGAAAAATAAACATTACCAGGCGTCCCACCAGTACAAATCTAGATCGGAGCACATGACAGCCAGCTCGCAGGCAGGTTCCCGGACTAACCTGTACGCCAATTTTGAAGCTGCCCAGAAATCATTATTTTCAGCATGAAAATGTACCGGTGGTAGTGGGTTAATAATTTTCAACAGGCTGTCTGAAGTAAGGAGTAATATTTGTTCTTCAACTTTGTATTAGATGACTAGATTCTACACAACCATTTTGCGTGACTAGAAGAAAGATGAGTTTCCAATGTGCATGACTCAATCAGGGATCATGTTTGACCATAGAGGCTCTCCTTGAAAACACAGTAGAGGTCTGCTTGGGATAGGTATTAATCCATTAACGCCAGTATATTTTGAAGCCGAAAATGAAAGATTCCAGGCGGCTACAAAATCGGAGGGAGAAGCTGCCCCGGACACTGTCCAACCAATGGCCGCAACCTACTACTGCAACGGAGCGCGAGCACCGATGCAGTATTAACCTGGCGGGACACCCGGCAACATTTATTTTTTCAGGTGTCTCATATGTGGGACATCCGTCGTTAGTGGGTTAATGACTTGTTTGACATGATATCAAACTAATTTGATTCCATACCACTGAGATGACCACTGCAAGAAAGACAAACGGGCACAACACCAGCACCCCATTAACCTGGGTTCCATCACAGGTAAGCTAATGCTACACCACAGATGGCACAAGCAATGGTAATTGTGTCTTAGAATTCTTAATTAAGAGATTCTTAATCTCTCTCACATAGATGTTCTGATTAGAGAAACTCCGAAGAAGATTGAGGGTGAAAACCAACAAATATCTGACCTTTTAGCTGCAAAAAAAGGTTGCAAGGCTGCATGTAAATCTGCTGCATTGCATGAAAGGGGAGGAAGGAGAAAAAAGAGAAGAGAGGAGAGAGGAGGTGAGAAGAGCAAGGAGAGAAGAGAGAAGAGAAGACAGACAACAGAGCAGAGAGTAGAAAGGAGAGAAGAGGAAAAGAAAGAAGATAAAGGAGAGGGGAGAGGAGAGAGACCAGAGTAGAGAAAAAGAGAGAGAGCGAAGGAGAGAAAGAGGAGGGAGGGAGAGGAGGGACAATAGAAGAGAGAGGAGAGGAGAGGAGAGGAGAGGACGGGAGAGGAGAGGAGGACGGGGAGAGGAGAGAGGAAGGAAGGGGAGAGAGAGAGACGGGAGAGGAGAGAGAGGGAGGAGAGAGGAGAGAGGAGGAGAGGAGAGAGGACAGAGGAGAGGAGAGAGAGGAGAGGGAGAGAGGAGGGAGAGGAGAGAGGACGGAAGAGAGGAGAGGAGGACGGGGAATAGGAGAGAGGACGGGAGAGGAGAGAGGACGGGAGAGGAGAGAGGACGGGAGAGGAGAGAGGACGGGAGAGGAGAGAGGACGGAGAGGAGAGGGAGGAGAGAGGAGGTGGAGGAGGAGAAGGAAAGGAGAAAGAATTACTATTTTAACCCACTTACAACAGGTATCCCACATATGAGACACCCAGAAAAGTAAACATTACTGGGCGTCCCGCAGGTGTGCCACTGAATTGGAGCTTGCACTCTGGTTTTGTCACGCGTGGCAGGTGGCACACGGGGAAGTTCCCGGACTCGCCCATGCGCAGATTTTGAAGTCACCCAGAAAATATTATTTTCACCTTGAAAATGTACCGTCGCTAGTGGGTTAATACCATTCAAGGTTGTATCCACACTGGCAGCAGGTTGATGCAAAAACTTTTATAACATCATTCCCTCCACAAGCTAACATGAGAAGAGTCAACTATAAGCCTTTATCACTTGAACCAGGAGGTTCAAGTCTTTCCTCAGTGACAATGCAGAGCAGAATTAATGAAGAAAAAGCTTACTTAGTTTATTGATCACTAAGTTTGTTCACTGAGGACACCAAAACCAAGTCAGCTCTCACCCAATCTACCTACTTTCTATCTGGAAATGGCCCAAGTTCAAGACTCACCTTTGTTAGGACAGAGAACACAATCAGGTTTTATGCCTAACGAGCACGTGCGACAAAGCCAGGAGCCAGATGGTATGGCAGTTATTCCATAACAAGCTTGATGAACACAGATGTTGCAGGAGTCACAAAACACCATTTCATTTCCCTCTTCACTGTCAGGCTGAAAAAGAACAAGAGGAATTCTAGATTTCTTTGTAATTACTCTAAGGAGATTATATACACATACATCTGTTCTAAAATAAATCTATGTTTGTGAGTGAGTAAGTAAGTGAGTGAGGTGAGTGAGTGAGAGAGAGTGAGAGGGAGAGTGAGAGAGAGATGAGAAGAGTGAGAGAGAGAGAGAAGAGAAGAGAGAGGAGAGAGAGAGAGAGGAGAGAGAGAGAGAGAGAGAGAGAGAGAGAGAGAGAGAGAGAGAGAGAGAGAGAGAGAGAGAGAGAGAGAGAGAGAGAGAGAGGAGAGAGTGAGAGAGAGAGTGAGAGTGAGAGTGAGAGTGAGAGTGAGAGTGAGAGTGAGTAAGTGAGAGTGAGAGTGAGAGTGAGAGTGAGAGTGAGAGTGAGAGTGAGAGTGAAGAGTGAGAGAGATGAGAGAGAGAGAGAGAGAGAGAGAGAGAGAGAGAGAGAGAGAGAGAGAGAGAGAGAGAGAGAGAGAGAGAGAGAGAGAGAGAGATGAGTGTGTGTGTGTGTGTGTGTGTGTGTGTGTGTGTGTGTGTGTGTGTGTGTGTGTGTGTGTGTGAGTGAAATAAAACCTTCAAACCCACAGCTGAACTTAGTATCAGCATTACCACAATACTCAGAAGGTTCTTCAGCTGGCCACTGTTTACAGAATGAATCTTCCCTAAACACTGTTACCAATCAGTGATCATGTAATATTTCTTTTAAAATATTTGCAAAGAAAAAGATCACACATCATAGTCTGATATCTACGTATGGAACCTTAAGAAAAGAATAAATAAAATAAAATAAAAAACAATATAGAAAAAAACACAGAAGACCTTCACAGATATACCAACTACATCTCTTTACGTTACTGGTAACTAAGAAGCTATCAATTATACCCCTTCATAATGATGGTTGGTTTCAAGTAGTGTATGCAAGCATGATATAGCCTTCTGTTCACTCGAATAGGCACTTTTAAAAACAACATTTTATTTTCTTATTACTAGTAACTTTACATATACCTCAAAATTATTACATATGTATGAAAAAGAAATTCTCCTAACAATTGTATGACATAAATAAACAATCATAAATAAAGCAAATTTTGGAAAATATAATAAAAATAACAAACAAATATGCATTTAGCTTACCGATCTACAGACATCGCAGATAACATCCTCATCGAACTCGATGGAGAGTGACTCCTCTGTCTTCAGCATTTTATGGATGTTTTCCCAGCAAGTTTCTTCCAAATGCTCCATGATCATCTCAAAGATCAATGGAGGAACTGGGGCAGCACCTAGAAAGAAAGAATCACACACATGACATAACCTTCAGTCAGATGAAGTTGCTTTCTGTTGTTTAAAGAGCACACAAGAAAATATCTCCTGCATTTTATTTCTCAAATGCACACAATCATAGATAATTAAATTATTTGCACTGAATCTTATTCCCTGCTATTGTATCATCTTTTTATAAAAATTATCAAAAAAGGACAGGCTGTTCTCTATTTATCTTCTATGTGAATGAGGCACATGTAGTGTTGACTAATGAATCAAAAGGAAATACTTGTAGGATGAGTGTATCTAGAACTAATAAAAAAATTTAAAAACATAACTGAAAAGTCATTCTCAAAATTCTTGGAGCAGCTAATGGTTTCATATTAAATCAAACAAGAATCAAGATTAACCAGACACAAATATCACAATGAGTTCCACAATAAAAGAAAATATTCCATAACCATTCTATAGCTCATATAAAATAAAACTCTTCAACTTATCTTACACCTCATTTTGGATACAGACCTAATTGGCTTGGTTTTATTTTGGACCATCTAACATCCTATCAAAGGCTAATTTTTCCTTCATTCCACTCCACTGTTACTTATACTACTGTTGCTAGTGCAGCTGCCCAAAGAAGTTCATGGCCATCCTAAAAACATTGGGCTGGGATTCTATCCAGCATCAGCTTTGTCTATTCCAGTACAAAATTATATACCCTGCTATTAAACTACTTCCTACTACAATGTTTGAACTGATATATATTTAACAAAAAAGCTGATGATGTAAACAATATTTTCATATAGAAAGCATTGTATAAAAGAAATGTTTTTTTTTTTTTATTCATTAGGAAAATATCAGTTCATCAAAAAAAGTGGGTGCTTAGATGCAATGGAACTTTTGTAAAGCAATAGGTTTTATCTGCAAGAGATATTGCACATTTTCCAATGAAAGTGTTGGTTTTGGAATATGTCATTCATTTTTTACAAAAAAAAAAAAAATCAATGCCCATGGACTCATTAGTTAAGGCTAAAAAGAGGCCTTAAGACTATTTTTGAAAGGCTGTTTTTACACAATGACTTCAGCCAATCCTACAGAAGTAAACTAATTTTTACAAATACATACAAGAGCAAGTACAACCCCTTGAGATATAATAGAACATCACCCAGTAGGAGTGACAGTTTTGTCACAACATAAGATGCTATCATGAGTGAGTGGGTTAAAAGCAATGTCAATATACAGATACACTGTATTCACAACATTCCACATAATGAAGAAAACTCCTGTACAAGATCAAACAATTTGGTGGACTAATCAATGCAATAGCAGTTTGATCTTTTACCCTATTCATTAACCTTTGAAGCATGCAAAAGAGGTTATCTTTTAAAAATACACATGTAAAAAGAATACAAAGTACAATATAAACAAGATAGAGAAAAGAGCTCAGGAGGCATGTGGACAGGTGTTGGGAAAAGCAAGCATTGATCACAGCAATAAGCAATAGTTTCTACTCTCGCTCTACGTTACAATCTCATATATGCATAATATTCCTTTCAGTGTCAAACATTTTCTCCAAGCAGAGAGGCCAGAGGTGGAAGAACATGGTATAAACATCAATAATATTTGCTTATTGAGTGAATTCCAGCATCTCTAAAGGAAATTTATTGTATAGAACTCCAACTGAAGATAGGGAAAAGCTTATTCATTTACTAACCCTTCAAACTAAATGATACCAAAAATGCAAGCCTTTGCTTTGTAAACAAATCCCAGGCTCATACTGGTCTCATAATTCCCCAGTGCGAAGACCAAACCTTTTCTAAGAAGGCAAGATATTAATATTCTTTAGTTGTTTCATTTTTTTTTCCTTTTCTCTTTTTTTAAGCAGCCTTCCACTTTTCATTACTTGGAAATTTGGAGGGGGGAATAATCTCTTCAAAATTACATCCGAGAAACATCAAATTTTAGGCTTTGTTAGCGAGATGGTTATTAACTGTACATCTGATATATGTACTGCATAGAGTATAGTTATATTTTCATAAAATAAGGTCATTTTGTCATTAATATGAATGCATTTGCTGATCAGAGAGATGTATGAGAACATTACTTTCCAGGAAATATGAGAATACATATTGCACAGTGCTACACTTGATATACTGTTAGACACAAAACATATCTATTGAGTTTATGATTTTTTTCAACCTTTTCCACTACTCCATACAATAATGGCAAACAGAACTAAAACAGGTAATTTAAGATCTTTTTGCAAAGGACATTTTTCAAAATCTCAAATCAAAATATTTGAGATTACGGTCTTGTATAGGCAAAAGTAAAAAGCAATCAGTCAAGTAAAAAAATTGGAGGAAAAAAAGCAAAACTATCCTCATAATGTTAACCCAGTGCTGACAGGTAAAAATGTTTGGCAAGTGGATGCAAAAACGGGATTGTTGGTATGCATCGGCAGTTTCCTCTGTTTGCGCCTAGCTCAATCGGTAGTTAGCGAGCGAAATGGGCATGATACAATGCCATCTTTACAATGCCGATTTTCGGTCCACAACAGCCATGGCACCCGTTTCATAAGTAGCTATATCAGCAATGTAGGATTGATTACATGGTCTAAAAACATTGATAATACTTACATATATATATTTTCTTATTGATACTACAATTATTTCTTTTGAGTAAAACCTTGCTTAAACCTTCTCGAAGTTCCTTAAATAACAACAATCCTTTACAGTTCTAGAATATAACTGATGATCCAGTTTCTTTTAGTAAGTCTAAAGCAAGGATTTCCTTAGGCAAGGAGACAACTTCATCTCTCCAAGTGAAGTTACCTTCTGCAACCTTGCATTCCTTTGAGCATTGTAGCACTGCAAGGCTACTATTTTCTTGTCAAATGGAGAGTTACTGAGGCTAACAGGATACCATGTGTGCTTAAGGCAACCCAATCTCTGCAGAAGGTATGATGTAGTGCAAAGGGCATTTGCAAATAAACATATGACAACAGAGCAGCAGCAGTCCAATAAAAAGAAACATTCAATTTGACTGCTGCTGTCATGTCTAATTTTGCATCAGCAAAGGGGATTTGTTCTCAAATATCTATTCTTATTCTGCTGTGGTGGATACAGTGGGAAGTTTGCTTCTGCAATTGCCTACTACAGAGTATAGTTAATGCCAGTCATAGCTCATCTACAAAGGACAGCACATCACAATAGCATAATTATAGTTCCAATCTTCATTAACAGTGATCAAAATTAGTTTCACAGTCTCTGAATTCAACAAGCCCTATAATATGCAGAGCCAACCCACTTCACAAAGTTTGCATTTTAAATACTAACATGAAGTCCTGTGAAAGTCTCTCTAACAATACCAGCTTTATGTCTTGTGATAACAAACACTGACAACCCTTCAATTACTCCGAAAATTTTAGTTTCCATAATTCAATATTTAAATTTATGCACTTGAAGGTCTATCAATGCCACATGCTCAAAAAATGTACTGGGTGGTTTATAGTGAATGTAATAACCATAGTGAAAGTAAAATTGTGTCTCTCTACCTTCAAATTCAATTCATGTATTGATAACAAATAGCTAAAAAAATACACACTGCCCATTTTACAAAGAGCATAATGACCACAACAGAAGAGGGGGGGGGGAGGAATCTCACATTTTTACATGTGCATCATCATGCAGGGAAAATTTCTGGTAAAAAAAATGATTTTTCCTTAATTAATACTGATCAATACAGAAAAAAAGTGAGAGCGGAAAATTACTAGCCTTAAACAGCAATAGTTTTCCTACTTACCCATTCTTGCTCTCTCTCCATTGTAGGCTATGAGCCATTTGTCATCAAGATCGTCCATGTCGTAACGGCACATTTTCTCTGCTTTGGTTGGCAGATTACTGAGAATGTGCTGCTCGTTGCTAAAGAAGTCGTCATGGTTCACACGGATGAATTTGTCTTTAGTCCTGGAAATCAAAGCAACAAACAATTAATATAAAACTACAAATGCCTTTCTTGCTTTTCCTTTAACTAATCCTCTTGGAAAAATATTTGACCCTTTGGCAGAATGACAATACATGCCATGCCTACAGTGATCTAAATCTATTAATATTATACATACATGCCTCCACCAGTACTTACGTCACCAAGGAGTCAATTCTTATTCCTACCTATCTCAACAGTTTATCTTTTTCCTTCATTTTCAGAGATTCCTTTTTATCTTTTGTTGATGGTAGTAATCAAATAACCTAATAATCATAATGTCAATAATAACAATATTAACCCAGATACGACTGGTGTCCCACATATGAGAGACCCGAAAAAAAAAAAAAATTGTCAGGCGTTCCACCAGTGTGACACTGTATCGGGGCTCGCGCTCCAACTCAGCAGCCACCCGGAGACTTTTATTTTCAGCTTGAAAATATACCGGCAGTAATGGGTTAATAATTATCATAATCATTATATTAATAATCAATAATAAATAATAATTAATAATTAAAAATAACTAATAATAATAGTAATAGTAATAGTAATAGTAATAGTAATAGTAATAGTAATAGTAATAGTAATAGTATAGTAATAGTAAGTAAATAATAGTAATAATAATAATAATAATAGTAGTAGTAGTAGTAGTGTAGTATAGTAGTAGTAGTAGTAGTGTAGTAGTAGTAGTAGTAGTAGTGTAGTAGTAGTAGTAGTAGTAGTAGTAGTAGTAGTAGTAGTAGTAGTAGTAGTAGTAGTAGTAGTAGTAGTAGTAGTAGTAGTAATAATAATAATAATAATAATATAATAATAATAATAATAATATAATAATAATAATATAATAATAATAATAATAATATTATTATTATTATTATCATTATTATTCATAATCATATCAGGAAAAAAAAATTCCAATTTCAAGAAAAAGGGGAATTCAGGTAAGGTCATGTCTAGCCTACTATTCACTACTTAGTGACTGAGTACTTGTGGAGCCACCTGTAACAAATTTCACAGAAAAATAGAGTAGACAGTACATGTACCCCACATAGAAAAGGTTAATAGCATGAAATTCATTTCTCATCCCAACATGTAGGATACGCTTTTTCTGATATTCTTATCTTGTATGCAGAAAAACTGCTCTTAATTTGAATATTAAAGTCTTCCTAATTGTCTTTGGAGAAGAAAGAAAGAAAGAAAAAATATATATATATATATTATTATATATTATATATATTATATATTATTATATATATATATTATAAATTATATATATATATTTATTTATGTATATATATATATATATATATATATATATATATATATACATATATATATATAATAATACATATATATATATATATATATATATATATATATATATATATATATATATATATATATATATATGGGGTGTCAAGAAAACTCACACATTGTGGAAAAATGCCTGTAACAGGGGTCAAAACAAAAAAAAATGTGCAGGGATACAGGTGATAGCATTCATTAATAAGCTGTCATCGGGGTCGGTTAGGATGTGCAAACAAACATTTCTAAAAAGATTGACAAATTTTTAACTAACACAAAATGTGTCCTGTACATAACCTTTTGACCATTTTGACATCAACCAGGAGCAATATCTTCAGTTTGATGGTTGTTCTCTAAAAGAAGTCAGTAGATGTGGATTCTTCATGGTTATTTTCTGATATGGTTTATATGATCTTGAAGTCTAGAAATTTTCTTCTGTTTTGAAACTTCCTTTAACCATTTTATGATTTTTTCAAAAATACGTGTCTTCGTACACTTCTACTGTTTTCCCATCTATCAGCTTTGAGCCATGCTGTGGCCCTTTTTCTTGTTTTGTATAACAAATATCAACCTTCAAGGCAGCAGAAAGGAGTATACTAGAGGATAGAAAATGCAAATGTACAAAATATCTGTGATATTTTTTTTCTAAGCATCCCAACATTCTTACGTTACTGTCTCATACATACCCGAAATTTTCCCTTTCT
>NW_020868966.1:931776-936776 GCF_003789085.1 Penaeus vannamei
CCTTTTGGGCATTAAAAAACTTTTATTTTTATCCCTTTTCTCCTTTTCTTCTAATTTTGGGTCTGTAATGATGAAGAGGATTGGGATGAATGAGTGGTGAATTTTATTTATGATTTGTTGCTAAGGGTGGCTTAAGTTTGTTCTCGTGTTACTAATTGTTTTATTGGTTTTAAAATTTCTTCTTGCCTTTAATGACACCTTTACATCGCGAGAGATTTGAACAAGCAAGCAAGCAACCTCGCTTTATATCTCCCATTAATCCCCTTTTCCCAATCTTATCCTCCCCTTTCTATGATCCTCCTTCGCTCTATAAACTCCATTAACCCAATCCGAATCCTAAAAGTGACCCAAACAGTCCCTAAAACCCTTAAAAGTATCCTAAAATATGGAAAATCCCGCCTGGCCAAGGTTGCGATTTACGATTTAAAGTGGCAGTGCGGAGGACGAGTCGGCGGCGCACGAACCTTTCTGGAACGACGAGTGTTGAGCGAAGATTTAAGGCAATGAGGAGGATCGGAGACTCCCATAGAGGATTGGAGGACGGGTAGGAGGAATCGAGGAGTAAGGAGAAAGGATTGGGTGATCCGAGCGAGCGAGGATTGGAAAGAAAAGGAGAGATAAAGATTGGCGAAAGGAAAAAGTTTCTCCTGTCTTTCGGAAGCACTCGGGGAGGCGGACCCCACGAAATGGCGGCGGATAGCGTGAGTTCCTTGCGGCTTTTTCTAAAACGTTTTTTGAGGAGGATATTGGGATCCGACGGGAGCTACCTGGGGGGATTTGCATGGGCTAACTTCTGTACTAGGGATTGGGGTAGAATTTAAGGGATTCTGGAGCACAATGCGTCCCTATTTTTCAAAAGAGAAGGAAGGGGGGACTGTCTTTCGGGGATTGCGTCAGGGGATTTTTTATGAATAACTTGTCTTCATTATTCTTATTTTACGCCACCAGAAGTTGTTTGTTATTGTAATCCTTCATTCTGTTGTTTATGGCCGATATATTGTCATGAGTTTGTAGACTGTGAAGAATTCCTTGACAATCGTTTGGAATTTGTTAGCCTAGTATGCTTAGTACTTCGATTAGTAAATAATAAAGAGTAATGATAATGGTAGGATTAGATAGGGTTGTCATTGATGAAACATGATTGTGGACTGATTTATGGTGACTTTATTGGTGGATTTTGACATTTTGAATGGTTAACAAGATGTTTATGCATTTGATTTCTTTACAAGAAACTTTAGGATTATTTTGTCCTAGGTTGTATGTGTATGATAAATACCTATGTGACAATTGTATGGCATTTGTTAGCCTAGTATGCTATTTAAGCCCTGCTGTATTAATGGTAATAATCATGGTAGTAATTGGATAGTAATAGTAATTTACTAGTAATAGTCATGATATTAAAAGAAAGGGTTCTTTATCATTATTGTTGACTGATTTATCATGATAATAGTGTGGGTGCTTTTTGACATTCAATATGATTGATGATATGCATTTGTTTTCTTTACAGGAAACTTTGGCATAACTTTTTCATAGATTACACACACACACACACACACACACACACACACACACACACACACACACACACACACACACACACTCACACACACACACTCTCACTCTCACTCACTCTCACTCACTCTCACTCTCACTCTCACTCTCACACTCACACTCACACTCACACTCACACTCACACTCACACTCACACTCACTCACTCTCACTCTCACTCTCACTCTCACTCTCACTCTCTCTCACTCTCACTCTCACTCTCACTCTCACTCACTCACTCACTCACTCACACACACACACACACACACACACACACACACACACACTCACACACTCACACTCACACACACACAAAACTGACAAACCTAATCTGTCAACAATAAAATAAATACAATTTTTAACTAAGGTGTATATATCCTTTATAATTTTGTCTTTCAAGTATGTAAAGATAAATCAAGTATATTTATATTATGAATGAGGTTGATTCACCATGTTCATTGAGACAGATGTTGAAAAGGTATGAATGATAATTGTTATATTCACACTGCCAGGGATGCATTTGACCGATTTTGATTATATTTTGATTATATGTTCATCAGAAATACATGTCATTCACATCTTTTCTACAGAAGTTTATTTAGTACAACTATGTACAGGATAAGGAATGAGAATGTATGAATTATATATATATATATATATATATATATATATATATATATATATATATATATATATATATATATATATGCTGTGAATTGAAATAATTGAAAATATTTATTTAGTTATGTCAATAAAGGAAAGCAAATTAGGAATTATTTATAACCAGTCTTTTCTTAATGAAGATAAGAAGCAAAAATTAGAAAAATAAATGAGAGTGATCCTGTAATAGTAAAACAATGGAATTTAAGATCAATAAAAATATATGCTTTTACCGAATCAGGTTCAAATGTATATAACCCTTAATGGTGTACATGTTGATACAGTATGTTTATAATGTAAAAAAAAAATCCTCTAGTTAATAGTATTTATAATTATTAACTATATTTATGACTACTTTCAGGAACGAATGAAAATTCTTACTGCATGCACAGCAGCTGAAACCTTTACAAAGCTCTATTATGATTCTTTAGACAAGGTAAGACTTTTTTTTTTATTTGTTTTAGTGCAGAAGAGTTGAAGACTGTTATGGAATTTATCTTCAAAGAAAAGTGCCTTATGCCCTTATAAAAAGTTTTCAAATATGATTTTGTGTATGTATGTTAGTATTAATTTTGAGATGGTGAGTAAGTTATGTGTTATATAGATAAAATTTCACTTATAGACTCTCAGTAAATATATTATTTACATACTGGTATAAGCATTCATTTTGTACAGACAAAAGTTTGTATTTTGAAATATGAATAGTGGCATTATGACAAAAAAATGATATTATTTGCAAATTATTCAGACAATACCTTTTATTTTTCACACTTATGATGTTGTTTGATCTTTCTTTATCCAAACAACACTTTGTCATATGGTCTATAGAATGGTGATTTTATAGCTTCCTTAGCCTTTCCAACGTCCCTTCAAATGGAATTCCCTTGACTTATCTATTAGTGTCCCGTCAGTATATTTGAAGTGTCAGATGATGTCATAAGACACTTGGACCCAAAGGCTTGATGATTTTAAACGTTTTAAGAGTGGGGGGGTCTATATGTGTTTATATGCACATCCCTAATATACACATTATATGGATCATCTTTCATTTCTTATATAACTCAACTGGAGAATTTCTTTCAAAAATATATATTGCATTATAAAACTTGTTTAAAAAATGTACCACCCAAACTGCATGCAAGACACTATTCTGAAAAATGAAATTCCAGCCAAATGCTCTATTATTTAGTATTTTCCATTAGAGTTTCTTGTGAAATGTATAGGAAAATGTCCGTTTTAACAAAGATGTTGATGTCGCTGCTGTTATTTTTATCATTATTGACATAATGAGTGCTAGAATATCATTAGAATACTGATAACAATAACAATAATGAAATATTAAAAATGAATTCCATAAATCAAGGAAAAAGGTAAACAGGAGAGATAGTTCGGACTAATGATTGACTCCTTGATGACGTAAAACTATGTGTAAACACAAATAAATAACTAAGATTACAGTTACAACAATTATGGAATTGTATTAATTAGATAGAAAAGAACAAATGCGACTTAGGTTAGTATTTTATTAAGCTGCCCGGGTTTGTCAGAAACAAAGCCCTTATTTAGTTACAATTATTACTACTAGAGAAGTGGTTCCCAACCTTTTTACACTTGTGCCCCATCCTCAAAATCCCAGCATATCCTCAACCCCCCTAACATCATTTTTAGACTAAGACTGAGAAGAAAATAAAGTATTCAGTTATCTATACAAGGTTTATTTACCTAATTATATTACAGCACTTCTTGAAGATATGAATTCACAGTATATTCTTCCTGTGAACATTTACAAACTGTCTTCAAATTGGCCTTCTACATATTTCATTGTAGCTTCAAAACCCACAGGTTGGGAACCACTTTTCTAGAGGATTCTGAATTAGTGATCAATATTACTGTAAAAGCAAATCAAGGAGAGTGTATTGCCATCTACAGAGGACAAGATCTTTAAGTCACTTTTCAAGCACACACTGGTTTTGCAGACATGGAAGTAAATTTCCAGAAAGCTGTAAACTATTATTTTATTTCTATGATTGTCACCAAACATTAACTTCAATTGTCTATGTGTAATTAATTGCTTGTCCATTTCAGATGCGTCACAGATTAGGGAAGTTGTACCTGGAAGATGCCCAGTTAGTGTGGAATGGGAATTCAGTGAAAGGAAATACCAGGATACAAAAGTTCTTTGAGGACTTGCCTACCAGTGTCCATAACATTTTGTGTGTAGATGCTCAACCTATTAGTGGTATGTACCCAGGGTGAAATTATGTATCTTATTGTTGTTAAATTTAGGTCTTTTTTGTTGATAGACTAAGATTTCCTGTAGAAATAGTGAAGATTGGTGTTAATTTTTTAACAGTCAGTATTGTTATTTGTGAAGTTCATTTAATTTTCTTGTTGTTCTGTTAATTTTAATAATTATTAATGCTATCATTAGTGCTATCAGTGTATTTTTCATTATAGACAGTATAGACATTTAAGTCATGGTAATATTAATGTTACTTATGTGGATTATGCAGTTTACCATCAGGAGAGAGAAAAAAATGAAAATGCTACTTTTCATTTCAGACAAAGCTGTTGGCCAGCAGTCAACCATTCAAGTCACCACCTCAGGCTTTGTCACCTTTGGCGAAAGGAAATACCCCTTCCATCAGTCATTTTTAATAACTGCTAAAGAAGATAAATGGAAAGTTGTTTCTGATGTATTTAGATTTCAGGCTGTAGTGTCATAGGCTATGCTTTCTGCGTGTGTGTGTGTTTTGTTATGGAACATCCTTTTTATACAACATTATAAAAA